>JANIJG010002227.1:0-20576 GCA_024611175.1 Megaceryle torquata | reverse complement strand
TGGAGACATCTCATCTCTATGATCTGGTTTCTTACTATCTGTGACAAGCTTAGTTGGCTGTCATGGACCACTGATACCCAAGGATATGGTAGTTTCTTACCCGAGGACCATCATTAAGTCTGTTCTCACACGGATATAATGCATGCACTTCACACTAAGTTTCTAGCAAAATCCATCCAAGTTGCAGCACAGAGCTTTGGGAAGATAAACTTCCAAATTCCTTATGTTAGAAGTTAAAAAAAGTTATTCCGCCTTTTACAAAAGAAATTATGGGCACTGAGAAGAGAATAAATGGATTGAAGTTTTACAGATGTAAATGGTTTGCCTGGGAGACTTACTTGATTAAGAATCAAGTTATTTAATTGTAAAATAGAATTAAATACATATGTATGTACATACATATTTAACTATATTTAGTAGAATTCATTAAAAGTTATGTAAGAATTAAAGACCACCTTAAAGTTTGAGATCAGTATTGTTACACAGGTTGTTTCCTTCACTCCATTACCCAGTGGATGCTGTCTCATATGGCCAGGTTACCGTCCAGCTTTCACAGAAACAGTTTACTTTATAACAAGGAACATGGCATTATACTGAATTATGTAATATTATAGTTTCAAATAACTGCATTCCTATAGCTGTAAAGAAGCATCCTCAGTTGGATTTCCATGTAAATAGGCAATAATTACACATTCAACAATGTGTAAGCAATGTGAAAAAATAGCTGGACTGTATACCTCATCTTTCAGTAAAACTGCAAAAATATTAAATTGTCATTGGTTTACTACTAATACAAGTAGCTGCTTCAGCTAAAATTAAGTATCAGTCTGTAAAAAAAAGAAATTAAAAAAACCAAGCTCAGTGGTCTATGAATACTTGTGAACCCAAACATTTCTGTAATATTTAAGAAATTCTAGCTGCTTACAACCTCTAACAGAGCCAAGAATCTACATCAAAAAAGACAAAAATATACACAGAGGAAATTTAAGTGGAAAGATTATACCAGCAAAAAGAAAACAAACATATCAAAATGATAATCAGAAATACGTTCATTGTCATCTTAACACATATGAATATTCTTGTAATTGGAAACTGCTACTGAAAAGCCAAGGAGCAATATCCAACAGAAGAATGGGACAGTCCTGAACCAGTGCTTCAATCTGACAAAATGCAAAGTTTTTGAAACTAAGAGCTCTCACTACTAAAATGCTACTACTATAATATTAAAAAGTGAGGTGAAACTAAAAAATCAGTTAAAGCCTTTCTCAAATGCTTTAAAAACTAAGCATCTGTCAATTTAATTATGCCAGTTTTGCTGAATTACTTCATTCTAACATTCTTATCTTTCATTATTTTCATGGATGGTGACATAACAAATGAGATTACCTCAGATTACTCTGGTTTTAGTATTATTACTCGAGTGATAAGGGGCTGTTTTGCCTATGACTGTAACTGGTGAGTAGTCAAAACTGTCCTTACCTCAACACCTCCCTGCCTTGCCATGGAACAATTTTATAGATTCATGGTAAATTTTGCAGTATACATGCATGTTTAATATAGATTTTCTAATAATATTACTACATGTAATTGACTGATCAAGTTCAGTACTTTGTCAAAGACTGTATTTCCCATATGCTTCAAATTATTTTACTAAAGCATCTTAAAGGTTATTCTAGGATCACACTTTCATTATAAACTCTTTGATTAAAACACTGGTTGGCAAGACAAAGGTCTTAATTTTCATCTCTCCTGACTGCAAACAGTTGTTTTATTTAAATTCTACTAGAGAAAAACAAAACAAAACAAGCCCTTTTAACTACTGACTTTTCTTTGCAAACATTCCTTACACTTTCCTGTTCTTTTGGTCAAAAGTAAAGTTATTTAATTACATAAAATTTATATTTTGATATGTAGAATACTAGAGAAATTTCCTATGTAGCTAGAACTGTATCCTAATATTTAAGCTTTAATACTTATTTTAAATTTCTTATCTGATTTGCATTATCAGCATACTACCCAAGCACTCAATACAGCAAAAGGATGCAGTATTTCAAGTTTTCACCTTCTTTCTCCACAGAACCATGGCAGCTCTCTATCCTGAACTTGCATAGCTTACAAACGAAAGCTGTGTCTTCTTACCTGATGTAGTAGCACATGCTAGTTCTGTTCACTCTACTGAGCTCAGTTACAGCAGAGAAAGCTCATAAGTTGTCAGGGACTATGTAAGTGCTCTATGTTCATTTCAGTGCAAAGTTGAACAGAAGACCTTAAATGAGTTTCAGTGGTAATCTGAAATGAGTCTTTATCTTGCATCAAAATAGGTATGAAGCAGGTATCACATCCCAGATGGAGTAGTATTTTATTAGCTGACAGACAGCAATAGTTAGCTTCCAGACATAATAGACAGGGTAGTAGTTTGTTTAAAAAAAAAAACAAACTAGATCATTTTACATCACTATTGGCAAGCTCTTACCACAACCTAAAAATAAATGCAAAATAAGTTCATAACATACTTGTCTAATGCATTAAAAAGCTAAAACAATCTTATCAATCATGATAGAAAGAATATTAGAGAAATGCTTAATTTTTTGATTGTCATATTGTGTTAAAATAGGTTGCTCCCCAAAAGTGAAGTAATTTGGAAACATCTGAAGAAAGCACGGGAAACCACTTTTAAGTAATCCTGCCATTATTAAACACTGAATGTGAAATTTGATAGTTGTAGTGGGCTAACCTTGGCTGGCTGCCAGACAGCCACCCAGCCACATCTCTCACTGCTCCAGTGTGAATCCTCCATGGGCCGCAGTTCTGGACAGAAAACCACCTCCTCTATGTGCTTCTCTCCATGGGCTGAAGGTCCTGACAGGAGCCTGCTCCAGCACGGGCTCTCCACAGGCTGCAGATTTCTTCAGGGCACATCTACCTGCTCTGCTGTGGAGTCCTCCACAGCCTGCAGGGTGGATATCTGCTTCAATGTGGTCCTTCAATGGACTGCAGAGGGACAATCAGTGTCACCATGATCATCTTCAGGGCTGCCATGGAATCTCTGCTCTGGCATCTGAAGCACCTCCTGCCCCTTCCTTCTTCACTGACCTAGGTGTCTGCAGGGCTGTTTCTCTCACTTTTTCACTCCTTACTTCTATAGCTGCTCCAGTGGTTTTTTTTTTTTTTAACCCTTTTATACACACATTATCACACAGATGCACAACCAGCATCACTGATGGGCTTAGCTTTGGCAAGTGGTGTGTCCATTTTGAAGCCAGCTGGAAATAGCTCTGTCCTACATGGTGGAGCAGCCCTCAACCTCTTTTTACAGAGGGCAGCCCTCAACCTCTTTTTACAGAGGGCAGCCCTCCATCACCAAAACCTTGTCATGAAAGCTCAATACAATAAAGAATATAATTTTAGCAGACAAACAAAACAAAAAAGCTCATAGGAAGGTGAAGTTATAGACTCAAAATAAGGAAATTATCATCAAGCAATGGCAACAGTCAGAATAAATTAACAAACCAAACCTTAACTGAACACCTGCCCCAAAAGACGTTCTACTTCAAACAAGAACTCAAGTAAGCACCGCAGTCTGCGTTATTCAGAATATTAAAACAAATTATGTCCTGGTGTTGCCTTGTAACCACACACATATTGTTCCTTTCTTACTCTAACACTGCACTACTTTAAAGTCATCTGTCAGCACTTGCCTTGTGTTAGACAGCAGAGCTTTCCATGCTATGATGAGAAACCAAAAGTAGATGTATAGTGCAGGCTTTTAATCTCCTAATTTTCATATCACCTTAAGAGCTACATTTATTACCGATACGTTTGAAGACAAGTGTGGAAAAGACAATTCCACTCACCTAAACTGTCTCTGTCCACAACTTCAGCAGAGAGAAACTGCCATGGCATGCAATTATACCCATGCTGCATAGATGGAAACAGGTCTGACCATCTAATCACAAACTGAACTCTGATATGCAGTGCCAGCATTTGAACCCTGAACTCCAACCAAATGTGGAGTTACAAAAAGTTTGCTTTATTGGAGAGGCCATATATCACCAGGCTTAACATTCAGCTAGTACTCTCTAACATAAACTACAAGTAAACACTAAAGTTGCATTCAGGTCTGAGGAAAAAGTCACAGGCATTACAATAAGAAACTTGAACTCACGGGTATCTCCACATTATGAAATTCTGTAAACTGCGAGTTTGACATGAAGATAAGGAACTCAAATGATCAATGAACCTTCCTGACTGATCTCTTCAGGCAGCAATCTCTATTTTAAAGAAACCTGGTTTAAGAATTCCTTTGATTAATGTCTCAGTAACAAGAGCAATGGAAGCTACAGTTTCACAGTCTTCTTCACCTTTTTGGAGTATCTCTGAGTATTTCCATGCAAATATTTCTGGAACCATTAGCTTTGTCAGCTCTGAACCCATGAACATAAGTCCTCTTCCACTCCAGCTTAGCCAAACTAGCATCACAAGAGGAAAGTTTGAATCCACATCAACAGATGAAAGACTTAAGAAACCCCTCGAGGCATATTCTTGAATGCACTCCAAAGTGACACATCTAAACTTTTCAACTGTAAGCCCAGGAAGAGGATGTAAAACTTTGTATCTTGGCTCTATGGAGAAAGGGAATCAAAAGAATCTTCCAGGCTAATGAAGATTTATTATGCAAACAAACAATCTAGCTCTACACAGGTCAATAAGGAAAATATTAAATGACTAATGTTAAACAACAGAAGGGCACAGACAGATACTGCCAAGAAATCTTATGACAGTATGGAAAAATAAAGGTGATAGCTACTGTTACACATTGCATATCAAAATAGAAGGAAAAAAAAAAAAGCTGTGGTGCACACTGCCACACGGAAAGAATCATATTTCACACAGTAAGCACACATGCATCTGCAACTGAATGTGTGTGGAATTTAACTGTGAGAGGATCCTTTGTTGTGATGTGACCACAACTGAAACCTTAACTATTAATAAAGCATATTCTGGAACTCAGAGATGTAAAATATTTTCACCTATGCACTGATGAGACTAACAGAAGCCAATGGAAGTACTTTGCTCACTGACACTAGGAAAAGTGGACAATATAAAAGACTATGTATTTTTAAGGTTTGCTAAGGTAAGAAAAGAGGAGCTCAACCTCCCTATCTGTTCAGAAATGCTCTAACTAGCTACACCTCACTATCAAACCTTCTCACTCCCTAACCCAACTATAATTTCTACCATTTTCATGTTTGTGCTTTCCACAGGAAAGTCTGCTTCATACTAAAAATACTAGGGAGAGCCTTATCATACAAAAATACTAGAGAGAGAATAAAAGTTTATCAGAACAAACAGTAGGATACCAAACCAAACCAGACAAGAGAGGCAGTAAGAAAGACCCTCTCTCAAAAATACTAGAATCCTGGATTGCATCTCATGTCTAGTAATAGTAAACCTAAACAACAAAGCATTAGTGGCAAACTGTCTGAAAATTAAGTTGTATCAGTGTGCTACAATATTGGACTATCTATCTTTATTACAGCCATCTTCTACTCACACTTTGTGGGTTGATATCATCTTCTCCCATAGGTTCATCCACAATTTGCTGTCCATTCTGTAAAAAGACAGAGAGAGTTACTATAAACACAGAATCCAAGCACAGAAATAAACATATTGCAGATGTACTTTTATAGCATGCTACTGTATGGGATCATGTGTTGTCTCCATCTTCTATTAAAAAAAAGCATTAAAAGTAAACAGAGAAGACTGCATATTGCTGGCACGCAATGCCACTCTCCCTTTGATCCTCACGTGTTATCAAACTGGAAAGAACAAAGAACGGCTAAACAGGTTATTTCTAAAAGCAAGACCTCAGGTAGCAAGTCAGTCCTTCCTCTACCACAATTACTTCAAAAATATTTATAACTACAGGACAGCCTTATAAAACCTATGAACACAATGCTAAGTTTATTAGACAGCATTTACTACTTTCTGTACTTTTCTAAGGACCATTCTAATAAGCCATATAGGAATAGGCTTTTGAATTTGAAATTCAGCCATAAAGACTTAAAAAGCTTAAATATCTTATTGGTCAACAAATGTTTTCTTTTTGGCAGTGATACTATACTTGGAGAATCTCTAAGACACATTTTTCCCAGAAAGACTTAGAATGACCTTGTTTACACAATAAGCACAAATGTTAGCAAGTTGTAAGGAAAAAAAAAAAAAAAAGTAGTTCCTAAGGTATGAAGCTGGGGCATTAATTCTTCACTTGCTTCTGAAGTGTAACAGCAATTCAATATGATTTTAGAAACAAATGCAGAACTATTAAAAATGGTTACTTTTTCCACTACCACTGAAAGCAAAATTTAAGTTCATTCGTGCAGTGTTTCCCTAGAGAACACAAAGCCTAATTAATCTATTTTTTTAGAACTTAATTTACTTTTAAAAGTTACATGCATGTATGGATAGATATTTTCTAAATGTTATAAAGTAAATAAAAGCTGCTCAAGAGCTTCATTCTACACCTTCCTTCCCACAGTTCAGTTTTTCAGCAGATTTCTTGCGTGGGATCTTTCTAGCATTTTTCTGTAACAACTTCTGATTAATATAGTCTTCCAGATTGCACATGGCTGGAGGAGAACTTTTTATATGAAGTGACAGATTAAATCCTAACCACTTATGAATTCTAATTTTCAAATGTTGCAAACACACTGAATGTTCAATCTCATCTCCTGCTAAAAGATGCAGCTGCATAAAGCTAACTTGTGAGAGTTACAGATTCCCAAATATGACACAGCTTTTTTTTTTTTTTTTTTAGTAAAAGGGGGTGGGGAGAGGAAGAAGTTGGGGGTTCTGATTGTATCTCCAGTGGAGGGTTCTTGCACATGGTAGCACTGCCATTTTCTCAGCTTAACTGGCTTCAGGAAGATACCACAGACTTCTATCTACTCTGGAAGTCATCTTTCCATGACAGAGAACTAGCAAGAAATCAGATTCACTTGTTACAGGTTATTACAGAGATGAATATAATCTTCATAAACTGTCTCAGTTAAGGGCAGCCAGTAGAACTTTCTAGTTGTACAGCTAAGGGTAATTATATAAGATGATGCTCCAAAAAGCCTAAATTCCCCTCACTGTAGTATCTTTTACTTACAGTGTACAGGTAGTGAATATTGTAGTATTCTTTAAGATACATAAAAAGTTGAAATTATCAAATAGAAGATGATAAAAATACCAGCTTACCGAAGTAACAGAAAAGAGTCTTTTTAATAGAGCCTCTTTACAATTTGTGTATCAAAGCCATGTGCTCTAAACTGACTCCACATGCAGATTTTCAGAAACAGTGATTCCTGCTACAAGAGTCATTCTGCTGAATAATAATGTACATTAACTGTAGGTTAAATAAGAATTTACTACACAGCAAGCTTTAAGAATTCACATACTAATTTAAGGCAACTGAAACAGCTGAAAATGGAATACTCTATCAGAAACTTGAGACAACCATCTATCTGAAGACAAAATGGCAAAGTCAAATCTCTGTTTTTAAAAAGGCTCAAATCTTTAACCTCACTGACTTTTCTAACATCTTATCACTCTACCAGAAAACAAACAAACAAAACCCAACAGACCCACAAAAAAACTAACCAAAAAACACAGTAAACTTTTGCAAAACAAATGAACTGCTTTGTACAATCTGGTTTTCTTGTTTAATCGTGCACTGGTTTCAGTTACTTTTCAGTTGAATTCAAGCAATGCATTCCAAACACACTTAGAGGAACTAGGAACAAAGTCAAGAAATCAGCATGTGCGCCATGCAGTCTTGTCTGAGCCAGATCACTGGATTAGCAAGATCTTTTTTTAACAGGTCTACCCAAGCAATGATTATGCTAAAGGAATCACTGAATGGTAGAACCAGTTTTTCTCAGAACAGTCTGAGCCATGTAAGGTAAAGAAGAATATGTGTATATGATTTATGGTTTGCTGGTATATGATCCTATTAAATGGAAAGCAGCTGTGTATTCCAAGAGTCTACAAAGCATACCACCTTTCTTATAAGTTAAAATGTAAAGCCAAAAGGTTCCTATCGGAAGTGGCAATATATAAACCACTGTGGAGTGAGAAGGTCAGCAGCATGCTTGAGCAGTGAGCAAATGAAATAGGTTCCGATTTGCTGGGCGTAGGCTCCCCCTAGTATTTAACTAGAACCAAAGGCATGTCTCAATGACATAATAGACTGGAACTAGATATAACAGTCCAATGAATACAGAGTAAGAGAAGGCTGAATATATCTTTCACATGTACACATTGGTCTAACCCAAAAAACAGAGACTCTGGACCTTGATTATTCTCCAGCTGCACTCCTCCCATATTAGGACACTAAGCAAGTAGAATGGATCAAAGATATAGTTATTTCCACTACTCTGGTTCCAAAAGTAGACCACAGTTCACACATCAGAATAAGAGAACTCTAAGAAAAGCAACAGAAAAGTTTACTTACACCTGAATGCATCAGCAATCATTTCATGCCGTGGAAGGGAGTACACATCCCTCAAAGTTAACCTACAAAATGCTCTTCCAGTCCACTCAAATTCCACTTCCTATTCTGTTTTCCAGGGAAAACAGTTAAGTTAGCTCCAAATTGATATTGATACCCTTGTAGCTTTTGGTATAAATCTTCTGACATTAACCTCAACATTTCCTAATTATTAATATGGAGCTTGAGCAAATAACTTAGTAATCAGTCCTTATACTATTAACAGAGACCATTACATTATACAACTTTACCTTTTCCATGTATTTGGTGTATTTCAGCAGAGCCATAACACCCAATTAAGATATAATAAAAAGTGATATATATTCTTAGACCTATCAATTGGACAAATCAAAAATATGAACTGTATATCAGTGCAGTTTGATGTTTTGAGTACAAACAAGCAGACAAGATAATATGTTTGATTTGCACCATTTAAAATCATCGTCTAGAAGTTTTAACATGCCAATAAGTAACATCACTGATGATTTAACTAGGCTTTGGAATTATAAATTAAATAAATTACGTGGATAAGCCTGAAGTTTCTCCCAGGTAACTTTTAAACACAGTTACAGGATTTAATAGAACTCCTTCTTCCTCTCCCTTTAGGCCTTTTGAAATAAAGATTAGTGTACCAAAAATAAATATTTCAAAATACACAAGAACTTTTGGTGTTAAGTTATTAAAATTCTGGCCATACATAGATGTGAGAATTTACACTGGTATTTTCAAGGGAGTCTCAACTGACAGATAAAGCTCAAGTATTGTGTGATCGTTGAATTGAGTAAAGCTGTAACAATGCTTCTGTCCTGTTTCAAAGCAGCATAGAATACAGTATTCCCACTGAAACATTAATAACAAATTTGCTGTTAGCAACACAAGGCATTGTGTGGAACTACACTCAGTAAAAGCCTTTGGAACTATATACACTCAAACTTGCTATTCCAAGCACCCTAACAAAAAGTTTGTAGGTCCACAGAAAAATAGTTTAAAATAGACTGAGAGGATCTTAAGAGGTCACCCAACCTATCTCAATGCACCAAGGCATGATCAGCTTTTCCTACAATGTTGCTTACAAGATGTGAATGTCTAACTCCTCCTTTATGGAAGATTTAGGAAGTTTTCACAATCTATTCCAGTCCTTAACTAAAATATAAGGCTTTAATAGGATCTGAATTAATGACTTGTGCCCTAACTCCTGAGCTGTGAAGCCACACAGATCCGAAGCACTTAACTAAATCCTGACCTGATTAAAACTTATTGTATATAAGTAGCTGAAGTGACCCATCATCTGAGACCTCTTTAGCTGTTCTCTCATAGCATATTTGATAGATTTTGCATATACTACGTTAAAAATAGTACAAGTATTAAGAGCTCTGTAATTTAGAAAAATCAAAGAAGCCCCATAATATATATATCTTTATTTTTATGAAACAAAATTAATGTAAGCATTCCCTTTCATATAAAACTGCTACTTCAATTTCATTAATTCCACATCATTTATTTTAAGTTTTATTGACTAAGGTGTCCAACTTCTTCCTTTGCTGAGTATTAAAAGAAACAACAGGACATTGGAACTTGCCTCTCTGTAGACAATCAACCTCAGATATAAGCTATTACATACAGATTATAAGGTAGGACACCTGGGCAACTTTATCTGATTTCATAAACTTTGTCTACTTTACACTACCACCTTATCTAATAGGACTCAAGAGTATAGCTTAACAATAAACAAAAGCAGTCCCCATTCCTCCACTGTGACGTGTTCCTTGACACTGGCATTTGTCCAGCCGTGGGCCAAATCAGGTCAGGAAAGGAAACTAAAGAAAAATTTGCAGCTCTCAAAAGAATTAATTGTCTGAACTAACAGCTTGAAATCAGGTAAGTGGTATGGCATTATCCAAGACGTAGATTCACAGAACCTTTATCCAGGACAACTTTCTGTAGTTAAAACAAGCTCCAAATTGTCTATGTTCTTTTGTTTGGGGAAAAACAAAACCAAACCACAAGGTAGTGAATTTTTCACTTAGTTTGGTAGTTGTATGGGTGGCAAATTATTACACTTAACACATCAACTCAGCAGCCTTAGTAAAACAAAGAAAGAAAAATGAAAACACATCAAAACCCAACACACATACAAAACCAACAAAAAAACAAACAACAACAAAAAACCTACCAAACCAAAAGCCATACCACCTGTTCCCCTGCTTCAAAGAGCAAGTAGAAATATACATGTAGAAATCACTTATTTCAATTCTAACCATTGCTGCACATATGAAAATAAAAGAAACAACTTCTCTACTCACACGTGTTATGCTAAGAGTGACTCTAGCACCTGACAGTATATAAATCTTATTACCAAGACTGCATTTGCACAAGAAGGCAGGTAAGCATCTTCCTGCCTCCTGCAATCCTATGCTTACTGAAATGGCCTGGGCCTTCCTGGGCTCCTTCCAAAGTGGAGCTGGGCATATGCAAGGGAATACATGCCAGGTCCTTCCCCCATGAGTTGAGGGGCAGACAACAGGCACAGGAAGGCTGCAAATCCTTACAGTGCAGACAGGTTTTCATTCACGAGTTGCTTTCTCAGAATCTCTTTGAATATGTGACAAAGGTTGAAATTTAATAATGAAGTTAACTAAAACATTAGTCATTTATGCTCATTCTGTCATTTAACTATTATAATAAATTCTACTATAAGGAAAGCTAAGCGATGGAGCAGCTTCACTATTTCCTGAAGTCCAGGATTTTGAACAACAAATGTCAGCTGCTGGAATACAAGAGGAGAAAGATGCTTCATTTAAGTGAGAACATTTGTTTAACATGCAAGTCTAAGTTCTAACAGTAGTGCATTTTGGTAACCATGTTATGTACAGAATAGTACAAATAATATTCATCATGGTCTGATTATATCCTCAAACCACCACTTTTTGAGCCTGCGGGTCAAAAAAGATTTTATTTTTCAAAGCTATGTTTTACTGGACACTTAAAATGAAGAAATGGTACTTTAATGTGATATGTTCTTTATATACATAAGCATGTTCTGATAAATTAATGCCCGAGATTAAATTGTTAATAAAAATTTAACTAAATGGAATCTTAGAAATTATGTCAAAAAACAGACTTAGACAACAATAATAATGCTAATGTATTTAGAATACACATGCTACTTTTTTTAACACAATTGAATTGCTTCACTCAAAAAAAGAAATTAAAAAGAAAGGCAAGCCACACATTTCCTCCAAAATTAGTTAAGTGGAGCATTAACCATACCACAGGGGGTTCCCTGCATCAAAGGAAACATATGGTAACTGTTACTTATTAGAATGAGCTAGCAGTAACTTTGTGGTTGAGTCACTCAAGTAGGTCTCTGGAAATCAGAGTTAATCTAGCTCTAGAATAGACCCCATGAACAGTGGAGTCACTACAGTGGTTGAGCCTCATTTTCCCATCTGCTACACAGGATTTTCTTCCTGCCTCTATATCCAATGTGTGAGACATTTAATCTTATCTCAGAGAGTAAGTAGCACAGTATGCTGTATGCAAGCATAAAGCACAATACTTGCAGTAATCAACCACGTTAGTTCATTCATCTAAGCTTAAAAATTCCCTAAAGAGATTCTAACTTATTCAGTTTTACTGATTAAATTATTCCTCTCTTGAAAGTCACCAAGACTAAAACAAACACACACACCGAAACAAACCAACAACAATAATAAAACCAACCAAACAAAAAAAATATTCCCCCCCCAAAAAAAACAACCTACACAATTACAAGGTTTTACTCTTCCCTGAAAACATGCTTAGATTTCATTAATGGAAAACAGATATGAATGATATTTGAGAAAATACCCCCCCCAACCAAACAGAAAAATATCAAAACCACAACCCAAAATCAAGTATCTTGAATGAGTTATTAAAGGTCATAGAACTGCCAACTGACAAGATCAATCAACTCATAAAACTTATATTTTTGATATGCATAAACAATTAAACACCCACCTTAGCCTATGTATCACTGTGAATCTAAGTTGAGCATTTCAAATGACAAACAAGTACAGTTAGTATGGCAGATCACAGTCAATTCAAAGACAACAGACATGCCTTTAAACATATCAGTCTGCTTACATCTACTCTGTGTTTGGTGTCCCAGCTGGGGCACAAAATATTACCTACATTATGATGAACAAAACAATAACAAGCTAAGAATTGACAATGTCATAAGAAAACTAACAGAATAATTCAAGAAGTCAAACTCAACACCTTCCATGAGGAACCCAAAAGCTGCAGAGCACACAGAATACTGCATGAGGGTACTGAATTCAGTAGAATAAAGCACCTGTCCCCTCTTACACCACCCAGCTGACTACAGGACATCAGTACTGTCACATAGTTGGACTGTGTTAACAAAACCAAACCAACCAAACAACCAACCAAACCACACACAAACACCCCAACAAAACAACAACAAAAAAAACCAAACCACACAACCCAAACAGGTAAAGTGGTACCATTAAGGATCTGAAAGAGCTGAAGGAAAAAGCCCCAAGCACGTAAACATCTTTCATGCAGATATGTTTCTCAAGACAGTATTTACATGTATATAACATCAGTAATCCAGTTATCAGAGTAGTTTGTGGAATACAAGGCATACTACTTAGATAAGCATTAAATTGACAGTTGCCACTTTTAACCCAGTGTGAGAAAATGTCACTCCACAAACTTGTGAAAAACTTCAGAACGCACCACACTGACAGCAAATATGTATGAGAACCAATAGCCAAGTGCTACAGAGAATTCTGCCTATAATGGAGAGATGACAGACAGTCTTCAAAATCCACAAGCCATTTAGGTAATTCCACTTGGGCTCTGAATTCTTTACCTGTGTTTGCTATCGCAGAAATGACTGTACAGTCTTTGTTCCTAAGTGCAATGCTGATTACATAAATTAGTACAGAATGTAAAGAGAGAATCACAACCACAGCCTCATGGCTACAGGCAGCAAGACATCTGCTAAGTTTCAGATTCCACATCAGAAGTATACATTGACATAGAGAACATCACACTGACATCAGAATGTAATTATCATGCAAAAAATTACATTATACCACACTCTTTAAAGCATCAGCATGACTGCTAAATGCTAGCATCCCTTGTCAAATAATTCTGGATACAGAAGATAAACCAAGGAATTCTGTGAAAGGGGATTAATACCATCTATTTAGACACCTAAACAGGTGATCATAAATTCCCTGTCAAAAGCAGTGGAAAAAAAATGAACTTTCTCCATAGTCAATTAAGAGCCCCTAAATTAAAAACTCCTAAATATAGATGGCACAAATGCTTTCCAGAAAGTCTAACAAACAGCATCTCCTTAAAAGTCTAGCAAGCAGCATGTCCTTACGATGGCCAGCTCTTTCAACATAATGGTGTCTAAAATTTGGTTGCCATAACTGTATTCATTCTCCTCCAGTTTACATTAATATGCATAGCTGTGAGTACAGATCAAAGGATCAGGCTAGTTATTCAGGCATTCAAATACAACCTCAAATCATCAATACTTAATTTGCTTGAAAGTGGATGACTTGAAATAACAGGCACGATCTCACCATGGAAAACAAACCTATGCTTGTTATAAAGCTTGAGTAGGCTCCAAGTCAATAAAAGGCTGCATCATTCCACAGCCTTTCAAGGTGTTATAATTTAAAACAAACTCTAAAACCTAAACAAAGCTACACATTATTTTTAAAATAATTTTTCTATAGTATAATGTGACATTTACACTCTGAAGAGAGATGCAGTGTGGATCATTGACTTGTTTGTATCTGTAGAAACAGAAGTCCTGCAACTGATCTCTGAAAACCATAAAACCACATTTTACTTAAAAAAAAAAGAAATGGTTGCATTATTTCTTAAGAAGGACCATGTTCTATTGTCCCACACATCTAAGTTAGAGCAGCTGTTTATAGTTAACTATACTATCTTCTAAAGTAATGATAGTTAAAGGTGTTCTGTTTCTCCTACTAAATGTGCTCATGTATCACAAAAAAAAATAAATCACCTCTTTGGTTGTACCACTACAAAACCAAATAGAGGACTGTGCTGGGAAGCAAATAAAAAAAAAATCAATAAAAAACTCAATGAGTTGTTAAGACAAGGAAAGCATCTGAGATGAGTTTTTAAGAGCAGTAATTGGTAATTCCATGTGGATAACACCAGTGTTAGAAGAACTGTGTCAGCAAATCTAAGATGTTAGTGGAAACTCTACCATGCCCAGTATTACAGCTAAAGACATTACTACAGCTAAAGACATTGCTACTATCAAACTATGACTGAAATCACGACAACTTTCCAGGTGGGTGAAAAAATATTTTTGTCCAAGGATATTCTTGCAAGCTAGGGTCTGTAATTAGGATACTGCTGTGCTACAGATAAACACAACTCATGCAAATTGAAAGTGTTATGTATTTAGGTCATTTGTTTATGTATTTGACTTAAACTTACCTGTTTTCTCTAAAACATCTTTTCTTAAATTTTCATTTCAGATAAGCAACCTTCTAAGTCTATGTTTTCCCCTTTGAGGGTCATCTAAGAAGCTGTTACAGCTGGAGTCTGGTCTTTTTAAGAACTGAGTGTTTATACTATGGTAGGGCTTTAGAGTGAAAACCTGTCAGTTCATTGCTTTTTCATGTTTTGTTAGCCATCCTAGAAAGTTTTTCAGTGATAAACTGCTATAGACTCATGTCAATATAAATGTTTAGAATCATAGAATGGTAGGGGTTGGAAGGGACCCTCTGGAGATCGAGTCCAACCCCCCTGCCAGCACAGGAACACCTAGGGCAGGCCACACAGGAACAGATCCAGGTGGGTTTTAAATGTCTCCAGAGAGGGAGACTCCACAACCTCCCTGGGCAGCCTGTTCCGGTGCTCTGTCACTCTCACAGTGAAGAAGTTTTTCCTCATGTTACAGTGGAACTTTTTTGTTTCAGCTTATGACCATTATTTAACTAGTTTTTGCTAGGAAGAAGTAAAATAGACTTGTTTCAATAAGTTAATGACAGAAGTTGTTTTAAAACAACTCATGTCTGAAATACACTAAAACAAGTAACAAAGTATTATTAATCATGCACATATATTTCAAACAACATAATCTATTTTGCTACCTTTCCATCATATGGGCCATTACTGAAGTTACACAGACTACATACAGTGAGCATGGAAGACTAAAGTAACAGTTAAGATCTTTTCTTTAAATCATTAGTCTAAGTGGCCCTGCAGGAACATCTCCCCTGCCACCTTCTCTCTGCCCCCAAGAATCACTCTACTATTGTAGTTACTCCCCATTAAAAAAAAGTAAAATCATTTAAGACAACCACTTCAGAATTCAGTGAATAACCAGAGAGAATTTAAAAGACAGACCTGTGCATCAGATCAGGACTACAGATTTTTCTGACCCTGAGTTGCAGCCACTTTAAGCAAAAGGAAGACAATACAGACATGAGAAGTAAAAATACTTCTGCTACTGCAGAAACTTTGTATTGGTCTCTCTCTTTGCTTCGCTCGCTAAGGAGTAAGTCCTAGCCTTGTGACTAATTGCTGTAAGCTGGCCTGAGTCCAGACCGTTCAGTATCAGAATCACTTGAAGCAGCCTGGCTGCGTATCAGCTGGAGTAGATTCAGGTAGAAGCTGCACTGTCAGAGGAAGCTATTTCTTTTTAGATGGGAGTCTGGTCGCAAACTAGCACACGCATTGTGGGCTACTAGGGAATCACGAAGCAAGCACAACCGACTGTGTAGGTGTAGTGTTTACATAGATCCAAACCAACACAGTAGTATACCGTAAGAAAACATGAGAATTTCTGAAGGGATTTATGGCCTCGGTGAATCTAATTTCCAACCACTCTCATCTCGTCCTAGGAAAGCTGACGCGCGTCCCGTTTAACAAGGGCAGGAGCACAACACGAACTCCCCGCTACCAACAGCGGGAGGGAAACCACGCTGCGCGGCATCTCAGCGATAGTCCTATAAACGCAGTCAAACACAAAGCTTCACCCATGCGAAACGTCCCTGCGGTTTCCCAAACGCTTGCGAAACTGCAGAGACAACCCCATCCTGCTTAGATAAGGGGCCAGCGGCAACCGGGCGGGGACGGCCCTCGGCCGCAGCAGGAGCAGCGGCAAGGCGAGGGCACCGGGCAAGGTGAGGGCAGGCCCCGACCCTCCTGCTTCCCCCCTCCTCTCCCTGCGCTTGCGGAGGCGGCAGGGCCGCCCCGGGAAGGGAAACTCGCCGTGACAGTAACCAGACACCGCTCTGGAACAAAAGCGCCCGAGTCGGCCGCCGCCACAGAAGCAGGTTACTCCCTCCCGGGGAAAGGGGCGGAAGGGGAGGGAGCGAGCCGGCAACAGCCCGGTCCCGCGAAACACGCCCCGAGCCCCGGTGCGGGGGAGTCCCGGCCGGTCCCGGCCGTGAGTCAGTATCCCTCAGAGGAAGCGGCGCTCAGGGGCCGCCCGGGCGGCAGGCGCCAACGCTCACCCTCCGGTGTCCTCCGCCAGCGGCTCCGGGGCTCGGCGCCCCGCAGCGCCTCGTGTGTGTGTGTCCGTGTCCCATCGGGCCGCTGTCCCCTGGCCCCCTCCCGGCCGCCCGCCCGCACTCGCGGCGTTGCCCGCCCCGAGCGCCAGCGAAGGAAAACTCTGCCCGTCCATCAAACAACGGTGGCAGCAAGAGCCGAGGTCCCGTCCCATCCCCTCCTCACAACTTTCCCTACGACACCCCCCCACGTCCTCCCCGTACCTCAGTGCTGCTCTCGGCTGTGCTCTCCACAGCCATCTTCTGCCAAGGGTCCGCCAGTTGCGCCAGGGGCATCTTCCCCGCCTAGCTCCCACAGTCTCCGCGCTCCGCTTTCCCGCACCCCAGTGGGGGCGGCGAGACAAGAAACAAGCCCTCGGGAGGGCGCGGGACACCCCGGCTAGCTCTAGCGGAGGCTTGTGCGACGACTATTACCCGCTGCTGCCCCGTCCGTCCGTCCGTCCCTCCCCCCACCTCCTCCCCGCCACCAGGCGGAGCCGCGCTTCCGCCCTCCCCCCGGCCCGCCGCTCGGCCCCGGCTTCCGCTCACAACATGGCGCCCGGCCCCTACCTGCCCGGTCAATGGCGCCTGCGCGCGCCACCGCCAGGCGTGCCCGCCGCCGCCCTGGCTTTCGCCGTCTGCAGGTGGGGTGGGGTGGGGTGGTCCGGCCCGGCCCGCGGGCCGGGCCGGACCGGCCGAGGCCACGCCGCAGGGAAGGGAGGGCAACGAGGTGCGTCCGCCTCAGTGGGAGGCGGTGGCGGCTGCTGCCGCACGCGGCGGAGCCGAGCCGAATCGAATCTAGCCGATTCGATCGAGAGGCTGGAGCGCGGCGCTGCTGGAGGCCGGGGCAGGACCGGTCAGTCGCGGGTGTGGCCGTGCCGCCGTTTTTGGCTGGCAGGCGGGAGAAGATACGGGGAGACCGGGACGGGGCGGGGCCGAGCTGAAGACCCCGTGGTGAGGCCCGTCCGTACTTCGCCGTTCTCCGGCCTCGGTCGTTTTTGCCCAGCGTTGTGCCGGGCAGCGGTGGGCAAGCCCGCTGGGTTGAAGGGCGGCTGCGGCCGAAGCGCGGTTCTCCATGAGAAGCGCCCGCGTGGCTTTCACCGGCCGCGCTGCCGCTGCGAGGTTCAGCCGGGCCAGCCCCGAGTCCCTGTCAGGCTGCTAGAGACGCGTTGGGAAGCCCGGCCAGGGTCCCGGGCTGCGGCTGCTCAGGCAGGTGAGCTCGGGGGGAGGGAGTTGGAGAGACGAAAAGTTTGTTTGCATAAGCAGAAGAGCGGGTGGAGAAGTTGGCAGGTGAACGAGGAAGGAGAGGAAGACGTAGTGTTGTGCTGAATGTCTTTAGGCAGAGAGGGAAATGAATTAATATGCAGGATTTTGTTTCATAGCAATACCATTTAAGTAGTTGTTGGACTGCATGAGTAAGAGTTGCCTTAAAGCAGAAAGGTCATATTTCTGTAGCCCAAGAGACATGAAGATAAAGCTGTCAAAAAAACCCCACAGGTTCTGAAGAAAGCCTTTGCTTTAGTTCTTGTCCTCAGCAGTTAGCCAGTACACAGACAGCTGACTTAAACATATACTGAGATCCACAAATGGTTCTCTTAAAATGTTAAGTGCTGTAATAAACGCCCATCCCTTTGCAATGTCAGATGGCTTGGCTGATGCTGAAGAATCCTTGAAACATTAGACCAGCAACTGCAGATAGGTGCTGGTGTCAGAGCCAAATTTTTCAGACCTGTGTTTGAGAAGGACACTTCTTTTTTAACAGTCCCCACTGTTCTGAAGCACTTCTAGATTTTGACAGGTCACGCTGCTTTGTTCCACCCTTGATAAAAGTTAACATTGTTTAAATATTTGGAGGTTTTTTTGGGGTTGGGAGGACTGGCAAGAGTGCTAGTAATTAAAAATGTGTGTGTGTGCATGCACGCACACGCTACTGTGATGAACACACACTATTTCTGTTTCTGCTTTGTAGCATTTTTGATCACACTTTATATTCATGTAAGCATAAATACCAAAAGGTACAAAGGAGTGGATAGGCAGTTGATCGTAATGAATCAGACTTCAGCTAGTGCTATGGTGACTTCCATATCTGGAGTAAAAGGTCATAGCTGAATGATTGCTTGAAGCCATCACCACTGCCAGGAGAAACAGCTGTGCCCTCCCCTTGCTTACTGCTGTTCAGTCTGACCCTTGCATCAGTCTCTCTTGAAGTGGTGCAATTGCTTGTGCTGCCACGTGGTGAGTTACATCTACATCAAAACTAACCCTACCTTTTTTACTTTCTGTTGTCCTAAAAAAGAAAGACCCCACCAACTAACCCTATCAAAGTTTGAGTTAAAGGTTGAAGAGAGGTCAGGACTGCTTCCTTCAAAAATGGGCAATTTGCAAAACTGGCCAGTTAACTGGAATGAAATTTAGAACAAGGCAATAGAAAACAGGTAATTCGGTAGTGCTTGGCAGCCTTTATATTTAATAGCACAGCATTAATAGCAAGGAATATATATTTTTTTTTAGCCTGATCAGCACCAGGTCAGTTCAGTCTCAAACTGGCTGCTGGAATGTTCAATAGAAAACTCATATTCACAGCAGTCTCACATCATGTGTTTGACAAACAGATCAGGACTATTTTTTAAATCCTTGCATTCATGTAAAAATCTATGATGCAAATATGTTCCACTCCATCCCCCTGGAAACATCAGTTTCTATTCCCTCACAGGGATAATTTGGTTTACATTATCAAAACTCATGCGTTTGTACCTGCATCAACTATAGTCAGGTATGGACATCTGAGATATGTCATTAGGCAGGGCACCCTGAGCAGCTGAAAGGTGGCAACAACAACAAGGAAAAAACCCTAAATCTAAGCTTGCATATAACATAGATCAAGCAATCCTTCTTTATAGAAGACTTTCTTCCTCTAAACAAAAAAATTCTTGATCTCCTGTTTTCCTTTCATAGTTTTGTAGTCCTTTCCTGACATAGGTACCTATTCCAATTTACTTGTTTGAATTAAAACCTTTTTTTAGAAGGAGAGCAGGTGTCACATTTCAGTTAGCATCTCTAAATTTTGTATGTTGGTCATCTTTTGTACTTCCCTGTATGTGTCTTACGATTCCAGAAAAAACAAGGGCAAAGATCTTATGCACTAGCATGTAAGAGGACTGCACAGAACAGAAATCTGACCTTTTCTCAGGCACTAAAGGTAGGCAGAAATAAGCCATTTCATTGTTCAGGGGGTTGAGTATTATCACACCACACATTGAAATTTTATAAAGGAGTAAGCTGCATCAGGATTTTAATAGGAACTACTATCACAGAATGTTAGGGATTGGAAGGGACCTTGAAAGATCATCTAGTCCAACCCCCCTGCCAGAGCAGGACCACCTACAGCAGGTCACACAGGAACGTGTCCAGTCGGGTTTTAAATGTCTCCAGAGAAGGAGACTCCACAACCCTTCTGGGCAGCCTGTTCCACTGGTCTGTCA
>JANIJG010002226.1:0-12001 GCA_024611175.1 Megaceryle torquata | reverse complement strand
TTATATAGGCAGTAGTGCTTTAAACACACTTGGTTTTGAGTACAACAGTGTGTTGGCGGGGGGGGGGGGGGGGGGAGCACAGTAAAAATGGGGCAGCCACTCACTGAACATGGCATCCAGGCGCACAAAGCAGCAGATGAAGCTGTCAAAGTCGATGTTCATGTTCTTGTCGGCGTAGCGCATGGTGATGATGTCATAGAGTTGATTATTCAGCCGAAACCCTGCAGAGGACCAGAAATGGGACATGGCTTCATCCAATTGTCTCTGATGCAAACCTGGACATTGAGCTGCTCTGCCTTGGTTTCAGTGCCTGTGCACTTGGGTTGAAGGCTTTCCTCTGTTCTTTGTTACTTAAACATGAGGAATCCACAGCTTAAATGAGAAGCAGATGTCTTCAGCACTCCCAGGTCCCCCTGAACAACAGGACCTCAAGTGGGAGATTAAAACAGCAGAGTATCATTCATTGGAAAGTTTAACAGGCATAAGAGATCTATTTGGTTGGCAAGACATACAAGGCTCACTGTTTAGATATTTGAGAAGCTTTGTTGGGGATTAAAAAAAAAAAAAAAAAATTCTCTGAGGTCTGTCTTTAAAAGACAGCACTGTATTCCCAATCTCACCCTGTGATACATCAAACAAAATCAGGTTTCTTCAGCTGTTGGGCGCAGGATACTGGGGGAAGTACCTGCATCTTTGACTGCATTGCGCATCTCGTAGCTGTTAATGGTTCCCGAATGATCTGTGTCATAATGCTTGAAAATTTTCTGGAAAAAGAAAAACAGTACATATGCAACAGAAGTAAAAACTTGTACTTCCATTGAACATCTGACTGGATTGGGGATGTGTCCCTCAGGCATTTGCAGGCTTTGCCATTTGCTTTATATTGCTGCTGCTGGGCAGTTGGGGTTAGCACAAAGCTCCTCTCAGTCACAAAGTAAAGTAATTTAGATCCATGCCATGAGAAGTAAAAATATCTACCTTAGAGACTATCCTTGTTTAACTTGGGCTTATGCTGCTAATCATCAGTCTTGATTGCCCTAATTAAGCTAATTATGAGGCCTGATTCTAGTTCCCATCATCCTCTTCCTAAAATTTGCATGTCTCTGTGCTGTTCTCAAGGGGAAAGTTCTAATGTGAGTGCTAGAGCTTCAGACTATTTGCTTAGGTTGTGAGTAGAATGAGGAGAGAGGTTATTTTTCTCTTTAGAAGTTAATTTGCAATGTTTTTAGCTTTGTTATTGTTGTAGTGTATATAGAGAGTCCTTGTTTCCCTGTGCAAGCTTTTGCTTTCTGTGAAGAAGAGCACTGTGGATACCAACAATACCTGCCAGCTTTTAATCTTGTCCCAGAGATGTCGAAACTCATCGAAGTTTATCTTCCCCGAGCCATCTGTCTGTGATGCAACCATTCAGGTAAAAAAAACCCCACAATATTTTTTAAGAGAAAATTAATTAAGTCTGCAACTACTGATGAAGGGATGAATGTGTAAATACATTCAGCATCTGCTCAGCATTAAGAGCTGGATGAGTTGTGCAGTAAAATATTTGTGAAGGTTTTTGTCATTGTGCAATGTTTTGTTTGAGGAGTGGGAAGTACTGGTTATACTTTGTGTAGAATCAAACATCTGCTGCAGGAGAGAGGCTTGCTCCAGGAGCTTTTATAAAATACATGAGCAGGGTATTTTAATGGTGTCTTTCCAAATACATTCAAATGTGAAGTTTACCCAACGTTTTTAAGACAACTGAGCTTTCTCTTAGAGGGAAGCTTTTTCTGCCTTGCTTGAAATGAATTGAGAACTAAGCAAAATGTTGACTAAAGCTGTTTAGAAAAATGTATTTAGACCCCAACCATTATGGCTCTGGGTTGTAGTTACAATTTTGTTCTTGTTATGTTTGAATGCACTTATGTTCTCTCAGAACCGTGCATTATATCAGATAGGAAAACCAAGTGATGCTGTATCAAAGGTTTGTCACATGGCATCTTGTAGAGTGTTTTATTATCACAGAATAGTTTGGGTTGGAAGGGACTCTTCAAGGTCCGAGCAGGGATATCTGCAACCAGAGCAGGTTGCCCAGAGCCCTGATCAACCTCACCTGGAATACTTACAGGGATGGGGCATCTACCACCTTGCTGGGCAACCTGGGCCAGGGTCTGATAATTCTCAGTGTGAAAAATGTCTTCCTTCTGTCTAGTCTAAATCTCCGTCTTTTTGTTTAAAAGCATCACCCCTTGTCTTATCACAACAGGCCCTGATAAAAAGTCTGTCCCCATCTTTCTGACAGGCCCCTTTAAGTACTGAAAGGCCACAATAAGGTCTCTCTAGACCATGGCACTAAGCTCCACATCCAATCTTTCCTTAAACACCTCCAGGGATGGCGACTCTACCACCTCCCTGGGCAGTCCATTCCAGTGTCTAATCACCCTTTCTGTGAGGAAGTGCTTCCTAAGATCCAACCTAAACCTCCCTGGCACAGCTTCAGGCCATGCTCTCTTGTCCTGTCACTAGCTGCCTGGGAGAAGAGCCTGACCCCGACCTGACTGACTACAAATTCCTTTCAGGTAGTTGTAGAGAGTGATAAGGTCCCCCCCCCCGAGTCTCCTCTTCTCCAAGCTGAACAACCCCAGTTCACTCAGCCTCTCCTCATAAGACTTTCCCTTCAGTCCCTTCCCCAGCCTCGTTGCTCTCCTCTGGACCCGCTCCAGCACCTCAATATCCTTCTGGCAGTGAGGGGCCCAGAACTGCACACAGTACTTGAGGTGAGGCCTCGCCAGTGCCAAGTACAGGGGCAGAATTACATCCCTAGTCCTGCTGGCCACACTATTCCTGATACAGGACAAGATGCCATTGGCCTTCTGTGCCACCTGGGCACACTGCTGACTTGTGTTCAGCTGGTAAACAACCAGTACTCCCAAGTCCCTCTCTGCCAGGCCGCTCTCCAGCCACTCATCCCCCAGTCTGTAGCGCTGCATGAGGTTACTGTGGCCAAAGTGTAGGACCCTACACTTGGTCTTGATAAACCTCATATCATTGGCCTCAGCCCATTGACTCAGCCTGTCCAGGTCCGTCTGCAGCATCTCCCAGCTCTCCAGCAGATCGGTACTCCCCCCCAGCTTAGTGTCACCTGCAAATTTACTAACGGTACACTAGATCCCCTCATCCAGGTCATCAATAAAGATGTTGAATAGAACTGTGCCCATTACTGATCCCTGGGGGACACCAACTGGATGCGGTACAATTCACAACCACTCTTTGTGCCCAGTCATCCATCCGGTTTTTAACCCAGCGAAGGGTGCACCTCTCCAAGCCGTGGGCTGCCAGCTTTTCCAGGAGGATGCTGGGGTAGACTTTGTCAAAGGCTTTGCTGAAGTTGAGGTAGACCACATCCACAGCCTTCCTCTCATCTACCAGATGGGTCACCCAGTCATAGAATGAAATGATACTTGCTCTGAGACAATTTCTCTGTGTGTTACGTGCTAAGCACACAATGGAATGTATAATACCTTATAAATTTAAGAGAGAAATGTAGTAAGTTTGTTGGCAAGAATTGTAGTTATGTTGACTAGGTTTAAGAAATATTTTTTTTTAATTATACTTTAGTACATGAGCTAGCCAGTCACTGATATGTAAGGAGGCATGTCATACTGACTGACTTAGTCTGTAGTTTTCTGTTTTGGGGTATTTTCATATTTTCATCAGCTACGTTAACGTTGAGAGGGCTGGAGTTAAGATGTGCCAAACCAGGAATGCTCTGTTACCTGACTACAGACTATAATGTACTGCTCTACTTCCTTGGCTTACTAAGTGGTGTGTGTGTAGCGGTGGGAAATACATTCCAAGTGGACTAGTGTGGTATCAGACACTTCTCTTTCACCGGGAAAGGATACATCCATTAAAGCAATCATGCTGCGGCAGGATTCCAGTTCAAATCCTTCTGTCTTTAGGTCCTTATCTGAAATAAATGATCCCAGTTGAAAACAGATCATGCAAGTCAGTAAATACAGCTGCTTCTTAGATCTAACTCTACTCAAAGTAGAAGGCAAACCTGCTTCCTTCATCCAGTGGTGAAGAAATTTAAAAAGACTCTAAGTAATGTTAATACTTGTGAATTAAAGATTACTTTTCTTGACCTGTAACATACAATAAAAGCCTCTGGAAAACTCTAACTTACAGGTAACCAAGCAAAGCCAGGGTCTGTAGGCTAAAGTTTGCTAAACAGGGAGAAGAATTATGGGGTGGGGTTTGGTTTTGTTCTGTTTTTTTAAGGGTGTTTGCAGACTGCTAGAAATGCTACATTATCGTGTGGTGTGTCCAATGAACATTTGCCTGTTTCTGTGTTACTAGTACTCGATCACTCCTGGAGAGCATCTCTATGACATGTTCAGCTCACTGAAGTCTTGGATGCAAAGTCCATAGAAGTGTAACTAGGAAATTTGTGAGTTTGAAACCATAAATAATTTTTAGAGTGCAACTCAACGATAGAGGGTTATGTTTTATCATGGATTTCTTTGTCCAGGGATACTGAAAAACATGCTTAAACTCACGTTTTTTTACAACATTATTGAGAACATTCCTGAGTTCTTCAGCATTGATCTCCATGTCCTAGTGGGAAATGGGGTGAGAATATAGTTAATTACAACATTCTTTATTAACCAGAGCATTTTACAGATGGATATGCTGTAAGTATGAAGTCTTTAGTCACTTTTCAGTATGGCATATACATGCTTCTAACTAGAGAGCATTCTAGTTCATATAAATATTAGTCCAAATCTTTCCTGAGGCTACAATACAAGGTAGGTCTAAAGTTACCAAATAGTGTTTATTAAACTATAACTAGAAGGACTAGTAATTTCAAGCTCCTGTATAAACCAAAAAGCAAAATGTGAAAATCCCTGTAACCCATTTGCAGCCTCTTGATTTATGCAGTGCTTCAATCTGTTCTTACTTTTAACTGTCCTTGTTAAGCATATACTAGAGAGCATTGCCTTTCTAACTTGTTTTTACATGCTATGCACAATAGCATCATGGAGTAGTGATAAAAGTAAAAGCCCAAATTTAAATAAGGCTCCCCTCATACACAATGGGAATAGTTTATATATAGATATGAGGATAGCTGTATACTTAACTGGGTATTTTGGTTTGATTTTGCTTGGCTTCAGATCTTAGAGGAAATTTGATGGAATGAAATTCAAAGGAAATTTAAAAATTCAGTGTTTTGAATCAGCAGAGTTGATTTAGGTTCTGTTATGGCTAGGCTGCTTTGGTGGCAGAGACAGGGATCAGTTGCATACTCACATCCCCTGCAATCTGTCGGAAAATATTCTTGAACTGTTTTTCCTCTTCACTCCCATCACGAGCTTTTGCTGAAGGACGCTGTAAAGAGACAAGCAAAGACATTCTTAGCCCATCAGGGAAAGGAAAGGGCCTGAATGGCTCACTCCTCCTTGCATGAGGGAGCTTCTTAGTACATCTGGAGTTCTTCAGAGGAACTTCTCAGGAACAGGTCGTCTTCCTGTTCCTTTCCCCTGTTCTTGGTTAAATGTGCTTCTTGTTTAAACTGCTGAGTATTTAACTTCATTCCATTGCTCTTCTTTCTCTTGGAAGGACCCTAAAGGTTTACTTTCACTAACATGTTTATTTTCTAATTTTTTGTTTCAAAACAATGCAAAAGAGAATTTTAGAGCAGAAGAGGCATATCTGCTCCATAGCAGCCCTGTAGGCTATGAACTGACCAGGGAAGCTTGGGCTTGAGAGCTCTTTGTAATGATGGGATGGCCCTTGCTGGAGACAAGCAGCAGGTGAGACAGAGGAAAATTATGAAAACGAAGCTTTCTCAGACACATGCAAAGAACAAGTATGAACTCTAAGGTTGATACTGAAAAAGGAAACACCCACACCCCACCCCCCCAAATATTACAGGAATTATGTGTAACAAAGTGGGGTTTTTTGGCTTAGTTATTACTTTTGTTTGTATAAATGCAGACAAAAGTTAAGATTGGTTCCCATGTTGCCACCCACATGCTCTGGCAGCCCTGCAGCAGACCAGCACACTCCCTGTAAGCAGACATTCAAGCAATGCCTCCAGATGCCATGAGCCTGGGTGCAGGATCTGGCTGTTGCATCTTGTGTCCCTCACCTACCTGCAGGGAGATACTCCAAATTTGCTACCCTATTTTCCTCCTCTCTGGTAGTGAGAGAAATGAGGAGGATTGCAGGAGCTTCTGGGTCTACTTGTCCTTTTCTCCTCTGGCCAATGGGGACTGGTATAGGGATGTGTAATTTGTAACAGAGACAGGCTGTGATCATAGAATCACAGAATGGTAGAGGTTGGAAAGGACCTCTGGAAATCATCTAGTCCAAAGCCCCTGCTAAAACAGGCTCACCTAGAACAGGTTGCACAGGAACAAATCTAGGTAGTTTTTGTGAGACTCCACAACCTCTCGGGGCAGACTGTTCCAGGGCTTCATCACCCTCACAGTAGTGAAGATTTTTCTTATGTTTAGGTGGAACTTCTTGTGTTCTACTTTGTGCCTGTTGCTCCTTGTGCTATCACTGGACACCACTGAAAGAGTCTGGCCACATACTCTTGACCCCCATCCTTTAGATATTGATAAGCATTGATAAGATCCCCTATCAGTTTTCTCCAGGTTGAATAGCCCCAGGTCTCTCAGTCTTTCCTCATAAGAGAGGATCACTGATCAGTGACCATCGCCAGGAGTTCCTAAAGCTCCTTGGGGCAATTTATGTGGGTATCACTTCAGGTGGCTGAGCAAGAGTGGATTGAACTGCACTGCTCATGGGGAAAGTATCTCTCGCAGCCGGGATCCTTGTATAGGAGAGTAACTGGGCGATGTTTTCAAGTAACTAAATCCTCCAGCACAGGTGTTAAATAACTGAAGGGACAGTTTCTGTTTGCTCATGCTCTTTAGATCCACATAAACCAAATGCAAGTTATGCTAAGACTTAATGAAAAGCTGTTAAGTATCTTGGAACTCTTCACCCCGTTCCTGTGCTTTCCCCAGCCATTCTTTCATGCTAGCCAGACAATAACTGTTTCCCCCTCTGCCACTTGCTAGAGAAACCTTTTTCTCATCTGTGTGGGTTTTTTCACCATCTTTGCCAGCATCTTCATCTGCTGTCAGCTCCTTATTGCTGTTTGCTCTGTCAGAAACAAAGATGATAGGCTAGAAGAAGAAGGAAGAGAGCAAAAGAGAAATGGAAATTACACAAGAAATAGCGGAAGGGGAAATATCTGGTGCTAACTGTTCTGTGGTAAATTACATGTAGCAACAGCTCCTGCCTCTGAGAGTACAACTGGAGAAGCCAAAGCTGGGAATGAAAGAGAATAAAAATAAATTTTAAAAAAAGGTCAAGTACTGAAGTTACTGCTCTCTTTAGGCTGAAATAGATGCAAATGTATTTTTGCAAAATAGTGCAATCTCTGGCTTCTAGATTTCCTTTTCAGAAAGCCAGTAACTGTTTAAATGTTCCAGGTTTAGATTTTTTGGTTTGGTTTGGTTTGTTTTAAGCAAAATAAACTTCCCAGCTTCTTGATTCTCAGTTAAACTAATGAACTCGCTCCTCTCCATGGACAGCAGCACTGAAACCAAACTCACTCTGAATCCTACACAGGAAAGGTGTATTTGTGTAGGAGCTTGATAATTATGTGAAGCATGTCTTTACCTGTATTAATTCTTCAAGCATTCAGCTATAAGCAGCCATATGCAATTGTTCTGGTTTAGTGCAATTAAAATTAGAAAAGCCACTGCAAGACGTGAACGTGTTATCTGAGAGTATTAATTGCAATCAGCCTGTCTTGAGATGGAAAAGTCTGATGACGTTTTCAAGTTCCTAAATGTGTCATATAGAATCTAAAGGAGAATCCTGGTGAGCCGAAGTTTTGGGAAAGAAGAGTATCTGCATTTAGGCAATTAAAAGCAAAAGTGAGGGCACGTGTGTGGAGAAGGGGTACTTTTAACTCAGAAGGGTTGTCAGGGTGCCTGGGCATGGGTAGTGTGAGCAACCCAAAGGATCAAGCTTATTAAGCTGAAAAGTTTCTGTTACCCTTTTGTCATCCCCTCGAGTGAGGGAGGTATATGATGCTGAGGCTACTTCATTAGAATTTAGTGTAGGAAGACAAAATCTTTGCTGCCTGCAATAGGCCTCTTATCAAGTACCCTTCATTAGCTAGATTGGTTTCCAGATACAGAGAAATCATGATACCAAGGAACTCTGCTCCTGCTGCATGCATGGCACATGCTCTTTGCTTTGCTGCCACTCAGCACATTGCACAAGTACCTACCTTGCCCTTTTTCTTCTTCTGTACAAAAAGAGACAAAATTAAAAATAAATTAAAAAAAAAGGAAATGTTTTTAAACAGACATTGATTGTTACCCTGATTATGTAGAGACAATGGTGAAGTTTTCTTTTTTCTCTTGCTCTTTGTCACTTTTTTTTCCCCCATTCTATTTTAATACTTTTTTCCCCCCCCATATTTCCTATATTCACAGTTTTCAGATCTCCAAAATGAGAGGAAAATTCACCTATCAAGAAATTGCATACTAAAGGATAGAAATGGCAGAAACCATAGCAAAAGTATCCCATCTCATCAGGGATGTTGTGTGCTTGGATAAAGTCTATATTGTACCTTCAGTGCTGACTATTTCTTTAATTTTTCCCAACCTGTCAGTGCAGAGGAGATTGGATTTCTGTGCCCACAGATCAATGCTATCTGAAGTGGCTCTTAAATTCAAGCAGATCAGAGAGATATTTAATTATTATTTATTACAGCAGATGAAAGGGGAACAATTCTGAGTGAAGTTTGATGGAGCTCGATTCTGTGTTAGAGCATTTCCTCTGGTTTTGTTTGATTTTTTTTTTTTTCTCCCAAGACCAATTGTATTGTTAGCTCTAGTATATTAATATAAAGATGTGTAAAACCCCAGAGTGAAGAAGAGTTAGACCTTGTCATGGATGCAAGTTTGAATCAGAGTATTGTTTCCAGAAATCATATACTTCAAAATCAGGTGGTGGTTTTTTGGTTGTTTGGTTTTGGTTTTTTTTTTTTGGGGGGGGTGGCGTTGTTTTATTTGTTTTGTGTTTTGGTGGGTTTTTTTGGAGAGCGTGTTTATTCTGCTGGAACTGTAGAGGAAAAGACATCAGAAACAAGTTTGCGCTATCTAGTTTAAGGCCCGTCTGAAAGCCAGGATATAGCGTCAAGTGGCTTTACTTTAGTGCCCAGGACAGCACCTGGCAGGACCCCGGTGAATTTTCTCTCTTAGCGCTAATTTCTTAAAACGTGTTTGTAAACCGTTAAGTATGTAGCTGCGACATTTCGTGCATTGTTTCTGACCAAGCGAATGTGTCTCCGGCTAAAATCTGCATGGCTAATCTCACTGGAACCAGTATTTATAGATCAGCTCCAAACTTCAGCATTGCTCCCCATGCCTTCCCAGGCAGATTTGCCTGCATATATCACTTTGGGGGGAGAACGTTCTTCAGATTACGCAGGCCTCCTTCCTGTTCGGATAAAGCTTCTACAGAGCAGTGAAAGAAGCTTTGTCTAGGGGATATAAATAGATAACCTTTCTGAATGAAAACACGTCTGTCTTCTTTAAAGCAACAGCAGTGAGAAACAGCCCAGGGATATGTGTGACAGATGCCCTGTAATAGATACTCCAGGAGCCATCTATCAGCACCGCCTGTCCACTGTTGTAACTGGAGTGCTTTTGAAACTAGACAAAACATTTTATTCTGATAGAGGAGCGCAGAGCAGAATTAAAAATCTAGCATGATTTGAAACCGATATATTTTCATTACAAATAGAGCTCCAACCTCAACTTGTAATCACCAAATCTGAGTCTTTGTGCCTTCCTGACGGTTTAGGTTGTTTTAATATTGACAGTTTTCCAAAATTTTCCCGTCAGTTTCCAAGTCTGGTCCAAGAAGGATTTTTAAAACATACGTAGCTCTAATCACAGAATCACAGAATTATGGAGGCTGGAGAAGACCTCTGAGGTCAACAAGTCCAGCCTATGACCCAATCACCGACACATTGGCTAGACCGTGACACCCAGCGCCACATCCAATCTTTCCTTAAATGCCTCCAGGAGCGGCGACTCCACCACCACCTCCCTGGGCAGTCTGTTCCAGTGTCTAATCGCCCTTTTCGTAAGGAAGTGCTTCCTCATATCCAACCTAAACCTCCCCCTGCGCAGCTTCAGGCCGTGCCCTCTCATCCTGTCACTAGTTGCCTGGGAGAAGAGCCCGACCCCCGCCTGACTACAACTTCCTTTCAGGTAGTCGAAGAGAGCGATATGGTCCCCCCCCCTTGAGTCTCCTCTTCTCCAGGCCGAACAACCCCACCTCCCTCAGAAAGCAAGTGCGTGCGTGCGCGCGCGCACGTAAGGGCAAAAATTGTCCCTAATTTCCACCTCTCTTCTGAATTAAGTGGGAAACGAGAACAATGCTCAGCACTGTTCGCAGCTATGAATTATCTTCTAAAATGTAGAATGGGTTAAAGCTATGTCCTAGATACTGGCCTGTAAACGCCAGGACTCCAGAAAATCAAGGTTACTCATTTGCATCTCAACGGTGCTTGAGGTTCCAAACAAGAAACCGAGGGAGCGTTCATACTGACGGAATAAAATCTCCTTGTACTTACTGTAGGATGGTCGTCCACATAGTGTATGAGAGTTACTGTTTGCAGCATCTAGTTTCTGTGGCTGTAATAGAGCAAAACTGTGAGCAATTCTGCATTAAGTAGCGGCAAACCATTCCCGTGTGAGGTCCCAATGAGACCATGAAGCTCAGCCTTCAGGCTGCTCATAGTTACCTGGTGACCGGCCTTCCCGTACACCCACTGTCAGCATTTCTTATTTTCCCTTTGCCTGCAAAAGACCCTAGTTTTGATTTTAAGAGAAGCAAGTGTTGATTCAAGTAATTTGTTTCTAATGCAGGGCTTGCCTGTATATTAGCTTGATGCTTCTGGCAATGTTTGCCGCAAAATTCAGCACTCGCGGTAACGGCGCTTACGTGCGCTTAGTATACTGTAGACCACAGAATCGTCGAGGATCCCGAAGACCCTTAAGATCATCGAGTCCAACCCTAAAGCTAACAATGCCGAGTCTACAACTAAACCATTAAGAGATTACAATGAGGGACCGAACGGAACGGCTGAGACTGGCACGTGGCTTAGATGAGTCTAAGGGTCGTTACTAAAATCTTTCACATATTAATACTCTGTTCTTTACTGTAGCGACCTCCCTTGCTTTCTCTCACGCAATTCCGGTCAGCTTCGCGAGTTCATCGCTTCCCCTGGATCGTAAGGGCGGCCAGCGAGTCTCCTAGGTCTGTGGAAAATTGACAGTCAGACCTGGAGAACCTGAAGAATCTTTGATTCACCCAGAAAGACAATATTTCTAAGAGCTTTTCAGGCTTCCCAGTATCTTGGTGCTGGTACGACTCCACCTACATTAGAGGAACCATAGTATCGCAGGAGTTTCGCGGGCATTTCCCGCAAGCCTAAAATGCACTTGCTACTTTTGCCACAAAGGAAGAAACTACATAGCAATGCTTAGTGCAGCTGGCAACGGAAATGAGTTTTGCACAAGAGCAGCTGTGTCTCTAAAACGTTCCTGTAACCTTGCAGGCGGGAGGTAAAAAGAGAAAGCCAACAGTTTGCAAATCTGTTGTGCTGGGCTGTAACTTTCCTTCAGACATTTTAAACCTGAATTTTGTGTTTGCATCCAAAGTGAAAATAAATACAACCGTTCAGATGAGAATGGAAACTCAGCAGCACTGGCAGGTGTGGAGTAGACAGAGTAAAAGACCTAGCTAAAAGGTCAGCTCTGCAAAAGCCACCTCTCGCAGGATAGTTGGCTCTAAGCGGCTTCGGCCCGAGTATGCGGCAGTCGCCGTGATTGAGCTGAATAAGGCAGCTATAATTTAAAAGTTACATTCTACCTAAAAGGGAAAATAATATGCAATAGCCTAATGTCAATTT
>JANIJG010002222.1:42009-59525 GCA_024611175.1 Megaceryle torquata | reverse complement strand
CCTTGACCTCCCTTGCTAGGTTTAACTCCAAGGAGGCTTTAGCTTTCCTAGTTGCCTCCCTACATTCTCTGACAACAAATTCAGCCACAGTAGTCATCAGAACAGACAATTCATACATATTAAATTCCTAAAAGATTTAGGATATAGACTACTGGATTAAGAAAAGACTTCAGATCAGCATCCCTAATGTATGAAAAGCTGTTATATTTGCACAGTGACATTACTAGACACCAGAGAAGCCATTCAGAAAGGTTCCTCCCAAAGCAAAGCTTCTTCAGGTCTGGTCTTCTGGGAATGATTTGCATTTTTATTTTGTTTATTGGTTGCTTGCTCAAGGTCTTCTGAGGGAGTTGGATGCTTACGCAGTTTCTCACTTATGGTGAAATACTTTTTTTGAATACAAGACCTTGAAGAAATGCCCCAGATTTTCTGGGAAACAATTTTCTGGTCAAATTATCACATCCAGTTGACTGGTATTATTTTTTCACCAATACACACATACTTCATCCCCCAGTGAATCTGTCTGGAGTAAACAAGAAACAACACTTTGTTTTAAGGGAAACAAAGGAGAAATCCCGTTTCCCTTTATATATTTACCTCTTAAGTGCTCTCAGATATACTGTTTAAATTTTTTAAAAATCAGGTTAAGAAAGGGGCTTTTTTTTTTTCATTTTAAGCTCACAAAACTCTACAAGTAGAACTAAAATCACCACGAAGTACAGCCTTAGGAGAAATAATATGCAGTAGGTTTCTATAATCTGTCCAACTGTAATTATGTAAGAAAATTCTCACTTCTACAACTGACTTAGAAACTGGCGTTATATAATTTTATCATTTGATAAGTTTCAGGAGACTAAAAATGGGGATTTGAAGTCAGAGTGTTAGACCATTTCATACCAAAAGACTTCTAAAGGATTCATGTTCTGCTGGATATCTGTGTACAGCATTTCTTATCCAATGTACCTGAAACATTTTGTCATGATTTTCAGTCCTTCTGGAATTCTTATGATTTGCTGAAAGGTAAATATTTGTTTCCCAAAGGAAGTAAGTGAATTGCAACAAACTCTTTGCTGAAATCAAGATGTGAAGTCAGATAGTAGATAATATATATTACTGGAAGAAAGAGCTCTTTCCATTATTTCTGCTTTGCTGTGATGTCTTTTTAGGTGAGTTCCACTTATGATCAGAAATGTATGTAAAAAATTACCTTGTAATCTAGATTTCATCCTAAACATTGTTAAAAGCATCAACACATTACACGTTCAGAGTATTCCAATTCCTAAACTTTAAACATACAAATTCATTACACATATGAAAGAAATACAAGCAGATCCTTGTCATCAAAAGTATCTCTTCATTACCTCCATTTTCATCTTTCCTGACTTACACATTTTTAGTCTAATAACCAATTAATATACACAGGTAACTTCTAACAGCATGAAACCAGCTTATGATATTTTCTTTTGTAGAAAATATACAGTTTCATAGCCAGTCAACTTACGGAACATAGTACTTTGCACTTTTATATAATAAAATTGACAAATATTTCCTCTGATGATGTAATTTTAAAAATATTTGGGAACATGAGAAAAAAAAATTAATTCTCTTTCTAGGCCTGGGATTTTTCTTCTACTGTGCATTTGGTTGTATTGTGCAATTTTTAAGAAGTGCAGCTTGATGGGAACACTGTTCATCCTAATTTTGCACCATGCACATACAAGCTGCCATTTGACTAAACAGGGTGCAAATGGCAATAGAATGTCAAAGCTCAAATAGTTTTTTTAATTTTTAATTTCGTACATTTCACACTTTCAGGTACTCTTAGGTCTCTTGAAAATAATTTTTCAGACGGATTCTTTCATTATATTAGTAGTAGATGTTTATCTCAAATTTCTGGGTATCTGTTTTGTTCTGAGGCATACACGACTGTATGAAAAAAAAATGTCCTTCCCAAACACGTCTGTAGGTGTCCTCACAACTGAAAAAACAGCACATTAATACAAGAAGCTTTTATCTTACCAGGATGCTTCCCTAGCCTTCTGCAAGTCCCAGGCAATATATATATCCCAGCTCTGTCATGAGGAGACGATCTACTTGAGTGACCTTGGATAACAACACAGCACACCTTTATTTCTTCCTGGGCATTTCTTAAGAGCAAATATTTCAGGAAGGAGGGAGTGATCCCCCTTAAACATTATGCTAGAATAATTGTTGCGGTCCATTTCATTTCATGCTTTCTTACATCTGAGAGGCCAGTATGCACATCTGATTCACTTTTGTGTCGACCACTTCATAAAAGCTTTACAGAAGTTTTTATTGACACATACAATATCATCTCCCCTTTCCTTCTGGAAAAAGCAGCCGCATTCTTTAAGAAACTCACTGATAAGACCTTATGGCCCAAACAGTGACCCTGAATTTATTTATATCCCTAACAGATATATTTCAACCCGCAAATATTCATAAATAATGCTTAGATACAAACTTAGTCATTATCACTCCTGCTCTTTTCTTCCAGTCTTATTTGGTCTTTGGGCCCAGATTCTGTGACCCAACCAGACAGTTTTAGCCCTTTAGATAAATACATAGAATAAAATAATTGTTAAATATTGAAGTACTGAGTATATAAGCATATCAAGCTGCAATTATTTTAGACAGAATTATTTGGGAAATACATTTCAAGATTATGTTTTGGTACGTTGGAGTCAGTGGAATTTCTGTCTGCATAAAGTACATTAAGACATCTAAGATCCTTTTTAAAGTATCCTGCAGCACAGATTTATGCATGCGAGGATTTACAAATGGTTAAACACTTTATCTTCCTTCTGAAAAAAAAAGACAGTTTCAGGTGAATTCTTCAGAAACCGATTTACTTCTTGGTGTTCTTCTTTGACTCCATCTCATTAGTTTTCATAGATCTTTATACTATGGACATCAAAATCAGGCTCCAGGGTCATTTGAATCAAACTTGAGGAGCTAGTGATATACTTCCCTTTTATATATTCAAATATCCCATTCAACTTTGTATCCATTAGTCTGTACGATGAGTCTGTTTCTAGGTGTTTATCCACCATGATTTTTCATCTTTTTCAAGGTATGACCTTCTTTATTTGCCTGCTTGATAATTATTCTCTGCTTAAAATTATTTATTGGGATCTATTGCTTAGGCAGATTACATCTATTTAATATGTTATGCTGATTGCATGTTTTTTCCATCTCAGTTAAAGAAGATAAACAAAAAATAAAATATATAATGCTAACTATTATCATTGGTATAATATGTTGCTGTAATGTTATTGCTACATTGAAGTATTTTGATATCTATTTTCATAAGCAAATACCAGCTGTCTTTAATTAAATTCTTCAGATTTGTTATGAATCAGGATGACTAATATATAGTCCATACTTTTGTCTGAAATCAGCATCTCCCCTGACAGTCCTGTAATCCCCAGCATCAACATATTTATTCCTTTTACGATAGGCTTGGAATAATCTTTCTTCCAACTGTCTGGCATTTCCAAAGTCTTGAAATACTCACTGAAAGTGCATGACACTGATCCTAAATTCATCTTTAGGCAACTCTTTTACAACTCTCGGAAAATATCTGGATCTGACGCTGATTGTTATTTAAGAACTTAGATTTTTACTAGATAATATTTTAATAAAATGTAAATGTATTATCTACGTTTATCAATTCAGAAAAAAATATTTATTAAACGGGCATTTTTTTAAATGCATGGTAATTTACTGTTCTAAGTATGGATCAATAGATATTAACTTTCTTTTTGCTCCCCAAAAAGTACTTTTTTCATGTTGCCCTTAACACACCCAGATTTCCTCTTCACAGTGTCAGTTTTCTACAGATTCCAACATAAAAAATAAACAAAACCAAAGGCCAGCTAAATCCACATTATAAATTGCTTTCGTGGTACACCTGTTATAGATATAGGTATTGTTATTGCTGCATTCATTGGTAAGCATTTTAGTTCTTCTAAACAAGGTTTTCAGCTGTGGGATTATACTGTTTAGGGTTTGAAGTAAACAGGTTTTGATTACCATTCACATTTTTCTGATTAAATTGTTCCTCCCAGATGATTTGATTCGTAATCGTTTTCAGCTTTGTGAAATTGATCTTTTTAAAGCACAAAGGGTACGTACACACGCACACGCACACGCACACACATGCTGCAAATATTAATACATGCGTGTGTGTGCGTGTGCGTGTGAGTACTTAGGAGTGCGTGCGGGTGTGTGTCTGTATGTGCATTGTACAGCCCTGCACAGATGGTTAGCATTTGATTGTGTTTATACAAAGCAAGTATAATCAAGTCACAAACACTTCAGCTGAACCACAAGTACTGAGAAATTCTTCTACTAACTTGAGGTCTAATGTGGAGCTGTCCTACATCATATGCAACACTTTCTGCCTTAGACAATCAACATGTGCAATATTTTGAAATTCTTGGGACATTCAGTGTTAGCAGCATGCAGCCACCAGACAGCATTTCCCAGCCTCCTGAAGTGCCCCAAAAGAAATCCTTCATCTCAGGCACTGAACATTGGTCCTGCTTATTTAATTTGGTTATAGTGACCAATATTGGCAATAATTTAGAAATAAATTAAGATCACAATATGAATAACAGCACAGCAGAATGCAAATGCAAATTGCAGAACTTTCCATTATTGAATTATAAGCACATTAATGCTAAAGAAGACGGTCAGAAAACGTTGAAGAGGCAGAGATTCAGAAGATAAAATAAAAAGATTTCCATGGGCAAAGATAAAAAAGCCCATCTGATCAAACGCAACCAAAAGTTACATGCTCTGTGGTATGCGATAGACTAATTTCATATTAGAAATTACAAAGAAATCCATTCATCCTATACAGATAGGACTAATTTAGCATTAGCAGTATCTGCTTTTCCTACATGTAGTGGAATAAAAGTTTTTATCTTTGATGACCTTGTAATAGAGGGTTGGGCTTATTGCCACTCTCTGTTCTAGTAGTGTTTCTACAGGCATACATAAGGGTACCTCAGCAGTTACAAAAGACCTGTATTGAAGCCAAGGGAACAATTGCATTGCCCAAACAGAAGGATTCAGAGTAGTATTGGGTATTGAATTTTTTCCTACCTCATCTCCACCTGACTCTGCAGAAGACAGCAGAAGTCCTAAGACCTACTTGTGTTGTTGTTTGGGTAACGACAACCACAGACAACTCTCAGGCTTATGGAACACTGTTTGGAAAGCTGTCTGGCAGAAAGGGACCTGGGGATATTGGACAACAGCTGTCTGAACATGAGCCAGAAGAGTGCCAAGGTGGCCAAGAAGGCCAATGGCATCCTGACTTCTATCAGAAACAGTGTGGCCAGCAGGACTAGGGTAGTGATAATCCCCTCATGCTCAGAACTGGTGAGGCTGCACCTCAAATACTGTATTCAGTTTTGGGTCCCTTGCTACGACAAAGACATTGGGATGCTGGAGCACATCCAGAGAAGAGCAACGAAGCTGGTGAGGGTCTAGCAAACAAGTCTTAAAAGGAGTGGCTGAAGAAACTGAGGTTGTTTAGCCTGATGAAAAGGAGGCTCAGAGGAGACCTTATCACTCTGTACAACTACCTGAAAGGAGATTGTAGTGAGGTAGGTGATCAGTTTCTACTCCCAACAAGAAGTAGGACAAGAGGACAGGGCCTCAAGTTGCACCAGGGGAGGTTTAGGTGGGATATTAGGAAAAATGTCTTAATCAAAAGGGCTATTAAGAATTAGAACGGGCTGCTCAGGAAAGTGTAGACATGGTGCTTACTGATTACTGATTACTGGTGATTACTGGTTTAGCAGTGACTTGGCAGTGCTAGGTCTTTCCAACTTAAACAGTTCTATGATTTTATATCCCAGTCCCACTCACATATCTTGGATATGTTGAAGCACCTTAGATGTCCCTGGACAACCAGGTTTAGATAGCTAATCTTAACAGATTAGCCATCTGTTAAGAATTTTTAAAGTAAAATGTTTCACATTTAAACATTTAGTATCCTTTTTGTGCTCATTCTGTTATTAATATGATCATGGATTTAATACATTTCATACTAGTGCCATGTATAAATTCAAGTCTTATCTATATTGTACTGATCCTACTTTTCATATCAGTGGGATCTGATAACCAGAGAGTACCTGCATCAGTGTTTCTTTCAGAATCTTCCTGCTTGTGGTCAGATCATGAGCACATGAGCCTTTTCCCTGAAGCTATGGAAAACATTGCCTGATCCTCATGCTTTCAATTTGAGAAAAATAATTTCTTCTATATATCCCATTTGGTTGCCTAATCATCAGTTCCCTTTTCTTAAACAATAAATAATAACAAGTTATGATGAATAATGATAAGTCATAAATTCTCCAAAACATATCACAATCTCTTTAATGCCTAATTGTCAAAATACTTTTCAGAGCCAAGAAGGGGAATTAATTTCCACAATTGCTCATCAGAGGCACCACATACATGTTAGATGTGCTTTTACTTCATAGTGATTTGGAAATATAATGTTTACTTAAAAGACCATATATTTTTAAATGACATTTAAAGGACCATAGGTGTTTGTTTACTCAGAGGCAAATGTAGCCTTGTTAAACATACATTGCAGCATAATCCTTTTGGTGAGGGGCCAGATAAAAATTAGTAGATTCTTTTAAACGTGCTGTTTTGGAATCACTCAACAGTCATTGGATAAAGATTAAGTAATCTCCAGGGAGGTTTCATTCCACTCATTCCAGGATGGAATTAAACAACTTTCTGATGTGTCTATTTCCCTACAGGGAGCATGTAGCTGTACATGTCAGACACTCAGCATTTAGACAGCTGAACTTAACTTTTCAAATTCCCACATTAAAGTGAGAAATCCCTTTTTCTATATATCATTATTAATGACAATTAAATATACATATATATATATATATATAGCCTCTGCTTTTGTTAAGAGCTTGATTTACAACAGCCCTTAGGACATTATATACTGATTATGCTAACAGATCAGTCAAGCAGTATGTTAGCTAAATTTATGACACGTCATATCACAGCTCCAATGTTACGAATAGGAAGAAAAGAACAGTTAGTATATGAAATTCTATATGAACACAGTATTCATTTGGGCTCTTTGGATGCACTAATGTTTTAAAGAAAAACAAATAATAAACCAGGATGTATTTACCATAATTATATTACCATAATGCATAGCAGCTCACAGACTGGTTAGAATTAATGTTCTCATTAACTGTGTCAAAGATCAAGCTATTATACATAAACATATAAATGCAATGATGACAGGCACAGTATATGCTCTCAAATGGACCTGTGCTGGTTGGGTCAGTGCATATGTCAATGTTTTGAACCATAAAGAGAGCTTCTGGGAGCTTTGAATACAAGAGTAGAACTTGTTACCATCAGTAGTAATAGAGAGGGGATGCTCAGTCAGCTAGTATTTCCACAGGAAACGTGTGCCCTGCCCTAGGTGATCCTGCTCTGGCAGGAGGGTTTGACTTGATGATCACCAGACGTTCCTTCTAACCCCCACCATTCAGTGATTCTATGATTCTAGGAAACTACCACACTTTTCTTGAAAAAAAAGCTGTCTGAAGGCCCTCAGCCTCTGAAGCTAAGCTTTATCATAATGCAAATCATTAAACTTAGAAAAGTTCAAAATTAATCTCACCCCAAACCAATTGTATCCTAACATAGCAAGTTATTTTCTCCCATGTTGGTCTCTAACTGCTCAGCATTTTCCTGGGTTGAGTAAACCCTACCCCCTTCACTGGAAAAGACTCCTTCTTTCTTAAAGTTGCCAGTGTATTTGTTCCCTGCTCCTTCCAGTTAGCACCATGCCCTAAACATACAGGCTTGCCTGACTCATCTTGTTCAGCAGAACATCTCCCCAGCGAGCACCCCAGCTGATCTCCAGGGAAGCCTGACTTTACTCTCCCTTGGAAAGGTTTTACCTGACACACATTGCAGCAACCTCAGCAAAGCAAATGGGCTGCCATCCTAGGAAAGAAAAATGTTAATGTGGAATAAAGTTTGAGCAAACAAGTTTTGGTGACACCAACGCTAACGTGCACAGGTTGTGAAACTCAGGTGGTGCAGCACTGCACCTGAGAACCCATGCTCCCAGTACCTTCTCCTTTACCTTCCCCTTTCCCTTGCAATTCTGCTTTGTGTTAGAGCAATGCCGTTTGGTCCTGATGTTGGATGCTCCTATGAGCTACTGTAGTACTATCATCCTCATCATCCTCAACCATGCATGCTGTTTTTTGACTGCATGTCCCACAACATGCCGGAACATCAATGTGGTTGCTGTGGCTTAGACTGAGTCCTGACATACATGAACATTACTCCTCCTGAAATCTCTGGCAGTTATGTGTACATATGAGGGCAGAGTTTGGACCATAAACTTTAAGTACAAGCATCTGGGCACAATTTTCTCCAGTGAGCAGGATTCAAGTTTCTGTAACATCTTCTGTGGAAATTATAAGTACTTTTTATTAACATCTTAAACTGTGTTAGCTATAATCACCTTTTTAATGGGAAAAAAATGCAGTCATCTCCACCTGGTGATTCCAGTGATGTGGATACCTGTCTGCTAGGAATTGGACTGAGACCATCAGTGCATTTCACACAAGAAACTGAAGAGCTGTGAGGTGGGAATGGCCTTAGGATATAACTTGAAGTGACCCATGCATCCATGCTGTTTTGGTTTTTTTTTCCAGCAGACATCATTTTCAGATAAGCTCTTGTTTTTCTGTGGGCATTGAGCTATTTCTATTGCTTCATATTTTTGCAAACTGTTTGGTTAAGAGATAACAAACACAGAGGAAAGGAAAGAATCCTTTAGAGTGCTGTTTGTACAGAAATCAGATCAATGTTGTAGAATCTATTGTTATTCTTTTAATCTGTTTCCTACTTCTGTTTGTATATAAATATATAACTACTAATAGTGGCTTAATGTTTTCCAATAACATCAGTAGCTCTCTTAGCTGTTTGTGGGTTTTTTTGTCAATCTCATTATGCACGTGATCCTGATTAAGGAGAAGCACTTGACTATATTTTATAATGAAAGCTATTTTTTCCCTTCTATCTAATTAAGGGAATAGTGAAAAGAGGCACACACTCAGATGTATGTTTCCATTTATAGACCATTATCAATACTTGAGTCAGTCAGATTAAAGAAGTTGGAATAAATCTGCACTGACAGTTTTTTACTACACTTGTAAAATATCATTAGAATAAATGATAAGCTGTAGTTGAACTATAGATGGAGTTATAAAGAGCTAGATATGTACCTGGATACATTTAACTAAAAATAAATCCTGCAAGAATCTTTCTCTTGAGGAAGAATATTTTACATCCCCTTCTCCTATACTTAAGTTTCAAAACCATCCAAAAGGCATTCTTTTCAGATGCATTTTTTATTTAGTTCTTACTGCCTGACCTATGGAAAATGAGCTGAAGAAAAAGCAGAAGCAGTAGAAAACTTTTCCCATAGTTTCCCATTTTTTTCTGTGATACTCTATTGCTACCCAGTATACCGTTCCCTATGAAAAGGAAGGATATATTTTGGAAAACTGATGGGCATTCAATCTTCAATCTATTTCAGTACAAAAGTAAATCAAGCCCTAGATCCCTGTCTATTACAGTACCAGGCTGTACCCCGGTCTGGTGTCAGCATCAGGAGAAGTTGTTTCTGAACTTACAAACACATCTGTATGGATATATACATGTATTATACATATAAACAGAATCTGTAAGATGGAATATGCACATAAATTCCAGAATCCTATTAAGAAGCAGGAAGCTTTTTACTACCAGTAAAGGAGAAACCAATGAGTAACTTTCATCTTCCCTGAATGAACTCCAGTATGAACCTCCTGGAGATAAAATCAACCTCCTGCAAAAGAATGCTGCACAAGAGTGCACCATGTGTCTGCAAAACCCCAGAGAGAAACTTCTCTCTTGCTCTGCAGTTGTAAATCTTTGGTTGCAGAACCTCAACACAGTTTTGCCTTCTGGATGAATATGAATTAATTATCAGAGCCTTTTAATTATGCACTGTGCACTTCCTAAGTTATAAAACTAAATGACAGAAGTATTTCTAGTATTTGCCTCTGAGTCCAGGGTTGGTAGGCAAGATAACAATACAACTGAAAGAAGATGATTTGCTAAAGCCAACATAAAGTCAATATGGGAGTATAATTTTCCTCTACTTGTGATTTTCTTCCCACTGATTCTAGCTCCAAGCATTGAGATGGACTGATGAATGCATGTTTTTACTGGATAAGCAGGTAAGGAAGTCACAAAGAAAATCCACAGAACCTTTATTTTTACCATGCTTAAGTTGTTGCTAAGGAGTAGGTTTTCTTCCATGCAAAACAAAATTAAATTGAATAAATTCTCCAGCTTAAACTGCATGTTATTAACACTGGCTAAGAAAAGTCCTAATTTTCTGGCACCTTCAAGCAGTATGCCTTCAAAAGGAAAATTTAATAACTTGCTTCTTACCACAAGAATGGACCGTAAGTGGTAGTGCCAGTCAACAGCTTTAAGCTCTTCAGATGTCTGGATGTGAATGGCCTACAAGAATCTTTCTGGATTCACCAATGTTGTGGGAACCTTCCACTTACACTTGGCTTGGGAGGTGTGAATTCCTATTTTGCAAAGAGCCTGGGGATCTTGCCAAAGTTAATATTCTGGGGTCCATATGTGTTAAGTGATTGGCAATTCTGGACTCAAAGACTCAGAGACTCAAATGGGGGAAGCCTCTCAAAGACACTTCAGCCAAGGAGAGGAATCTGTATTTTTTTCAAGAATACCTTTAAAGCAGAGAAATGGCCAAGAACAGATCATTTGAATTCTGGAAAAATTTAAGAGAAATTTTGTCCAGGATATGTGCATCACAAGCTGTCTTGGGCAGGTGTTTTTTGCAACAATTTTATGTCTTGCTCTAAGTGACATGCACTTTCCTTAACATTGACTGTTTAAAACAAAATATCACTACATTCAGGATTGTGACCTCTGAGACCACAATAATATGCATTTTTTACTAAGACTTTTCTACAGCCATTGGAATGACTGTATGTCAGCTAGTACAAGAATCCTGACAGTGATAAAGCACCAAATATTTACAGATGGTAGTTGCCCATTCATTATATCAAGAATGCAAATAATAGTTTTGTACTTTCTAATGTTTTACCAAAATCTGTCTGCAAATAAAAAATTAAAAAAAAAAAAATAATAATAAAAATTCCTATTTTTCCTTCTTCCACATTTGTCCAGCAAAACTCTAGATGTTATTTCATACATACTTACGTACTCCTTCCCCAGAAGTGAAGAATACTTCTAAGTAGAAGTAACAGTGGGTGGTTTTTAAGAGAAGCTGATGTAAACATGGTAACAAGAGGAAGGGCCGGCAAGCAGATGGTCTTCTGACTTCTCATTTTAGAGCTACTGTAGCAGGTGTTGAAAAAGCCTTCCATCCTCCTAATGTAAAAATATGGGGAAAACAGCCCTTTAGTAAAACCACAGAAAAGAGTAATGACTGTATATTTTGTCATCTATCAGTGGGAAACGTTAAAAAATGCAATTCCTTTCATGGAACTGATTAATATTTCAAACAAATGTGTCCCACACAAAGGCAATGTGGCTATTCACAGTGGCTATAAATTACTTCAGATTACTCCAGAGAAAGGTCTGGGAAATGCACAGCACTTTTCACAAGGGCCAGGATGCTGGCATGAAAGTAGTTTGTATTTACATTCTAGCATTTTCATAACATCTGATCAAGCCATTTCAGAGTAAGTGTTCTTCCGATTTTTTTGGATTACAGCCTTTTGTGTTTTCCTTGGAGGTCTCCCTGCCACTCACAACAATATAAGTGTATGTACAAACACACACACAGAGCTGGACAAGCACAAAAACACATTGCATCCAGTTGTTAGAGAACATGTAGAATTATCTGTCATGCAATAGTTATGAATATTTAAATTTAAAAAAAAAAAGCAAAAAAACCCTTCAGTTAATTCCTTTCTTCCTTTTGTTTTTGCATTTACTTGGGAAAGGGGAAGAATGCAAAGGGGTTGAGAAAAGAGACGATTATTCAGAGCAACTTAATCCAAAGAGGACCGGACTACTTAATGAATTTTTTTCAAGTCTAAAAACCAAACGAGATTCTAAATTTCTCTTCTTTCTCCTGCAAAACACTACGTTTATAGTCATCACTCCCCCTTCTGAGATCTGACATACACTCCTGAGGTCAACTGGCTGAAGAGAAGACACAGTTCCTTCATTTTATTGACCACATAAATAGTCAAATAAGAATGATTGTGCTTCAGGGAACATCTAGTTCACACCAGACAGACGCAGTGGATTAACATTATAAATAACATCCTTTAGTATTTTTCCTCACAATATTTCTATGGTTAGTCTTCTAATTTCAGTATCTATCTCTACCACATTGAATATCTGAACTAATTTCAGTATTTGTCTCTAGCACACTGAATATCCCAATAGGAAGGATGCTATTCATCTAAAGATACCAATCTTATTAACATTCATTTAAATTGATTACAAGTTGATTAGTATTCTGCTCTTATTTCAATCACTAGGTTCACTTACTTTTGCTCATCAGATTTTCAGAAATAGGCTCAGATTTTGAAAGGGTCTGGTTTTGCATATCCAATTAGAAAAACTAATGTTCTGTTTTGTGGATATGTTGATGTATTTGCTGCTTTTCTTAAACTGAATAAAACATTAATTAACTTAATTTAAATTAAATTAATCTGAAACACCAAACATTAGTAGTCATGTCTAAAATCTTTTAGAAATGAGCGTCATGCTCCTTGGAACTTATACTTTACTTTTCTCTGCAGATAGAAATAGAACACACAAACTCAAAGTAATGACTATTTGAATTGTCTTTTCTTAATATGAATCATTAGTATTTTATATTAAAAGAGTGGACTTACACAAATTTAGATATATCTGACCTAAATAAAGGGAAAAAAAAGTCCGAATAAGTAGCAAAATATATGCCTTTCTGCACTTAAGAACTTCATGTACTAATAATCTTTGATGGAGAAGAAGATAAATTTCTATTAATCTCCTGTTTATAATTGTAGACTCCTATAATAATTTAGGTTGGAAAGAACCTCTGGAGATCTCTAATCCAACCCCCTTCTCGAAGTAGGGTCAACTTAGATCAGGCTACCCTGGCTCTTTTCCAGTCAAGCTTTGAGTATCTCCAAGGATGGAAGTTCCAGAGATTGTCTGGACAACTTGTTCCAGTGTTTGACCACCCTCATGGTGAAAAATTGTTTCCTAATATGTAGTTGGAATTTCCTGTGGCTTTTGCCTCACAGCTTAATCACTGAGCATCTCTGGTGTCTGGCCCTGCTTTCTCTATACCATCCCATTATGTAGCTATAGGCAGCAGAAAGACCCTTGTTCTCCTTATCTGAACTTGTTTCAGTATGTCCATGTCTTTCTTCTACAGGGGAGTCTACAAGAGCACAGTACTTTGGAGGTGGTAACACAAATGCTATATAGAAGGGAATAATCACTAAGCTACCAAATATTCTTTTCCTTTCTTTTTCTTTTCAGCACTACTGTTCAGAGAACAAAAAAATGATAAAAAATGGACTTTTAGGAAAGCATTGGCTACTAAAGTCAGCTGAAGAATGAAAATGATAGGAGGGTAAAAAAATATCTGGAAGACATAAGTAATGCATGAGAAATACTCACTTAAGTTTGATGTGGGATACATTTGAAAAAGTTATTGTTTAAGATTGTCATCTGCAAGAACAGATTGTTGTGATTAAATGGTCTAGAAGTCTCGAGCCTAATAAAAGGGAAGGTCCATCTCATAGCACAGCAAAATAAATGGGACAAAAAAAGACTAATTTCAGTGCTCTCTTAAGACATTGAAAAAATACCCCAAAGTGTACCCAGGTACTCTAGAGAAACACTAGCCCAGAACTGTGTGAACAGCTTCACAATATGGGTGATTGCAAGCCAGTGCGTGAGCCAATGTCCTGGATCTGTTTGGTCTACTAATGTAGCCAAAGAACCCTGTGGACCATCTCAAGAATCCTTTTCCCTACCTTCCCTCGGTGTTTAAATTCAGGAACACTTAGTAACAGAGTATTAATCTAAGTCATGAAGACCTCAAAGTAAAAATCAAAATCTATATCCCACAACTAAGCAAATTCTGTCCTTCTGCAAGAAAGAGTAAATAAATAAATTAATAAATAAACCAGACAGAATGTTCCAAAGATCTACAAATCAGTATTTTATTGGCCAAAGCAGAAAAATGTGTTTCAGTGAAGCAAAGAGTGTGTTAGCAACAGTCCTTATCTACCATCAGAGAACAGATAGCTGGAGCGCCCCTGAAGGAAAGAGAGACATCTATGTGGTGGCCAAAATGCAAAACATCTTCAGCTTTAAAGAGGGAAAAAGAGAGCATCTTTAACTCCAGTCTGGACCTAACCAGCTATCTGTGAAGTTGCGTCAGCTAATTCCTGTGCAATGCACCACTTGCCGTAAGAACAGATGTACTAGGTCAGATCAAAGGTCCATCTAGTCCAAAATCTTTTCTCTGACAGTGGGCAGTAGCAAAAATGTTAATAAATAGGAATAAGCAGAAATCAAAAGCAGGTACCTGAACAGCCAAGAACTTAAAAATCCAAACCCTCAGTCAGGTTTTAAATTATTCAGAGAGTTTCTATCCCTAAAACAGATCCAGTCAATCTCTTCTCACCATCACAAACCCTCTCAGAAGGCACTGAATTCAATCTGTGATTGCAAGTGTGAGTGGAAAGAGGCAGGAAACGGAGAGGAGAATTCTACATCTTGAACTCCATGCTTTGTAATAATTGTTGCTTTTAAATCATTGTGGAATTGGCCCAAGAGCGTTGAATCGTTCTGCTGCTTGTTTCAATAATCTATTAAAGATAAACGTATACTTGTGTACTCTCTCACTCTTCATCTTTTCATTTTCTGACCAGATGGATAAATGTTGATAACATGGTAAATATTCCTATTTTTAAAAAAGCTCCATACCTCAAGGATGTACATTTATAAGATTATTGGACTTTTTCATGACATAATGTAAACTCTTCTGCCAAAGAACGGACTTGATGTGAAGGCCAAATTTTAACTGGAAACACCCTTGGCTTTTTGTGGAAGAATGCTGCACACTGTGTGTGGGAAGACTCTCGTCCAAGACAACCTTGCAGGGATTACTAAAATATGAATGTTTTTCCTAAAGAACTGCACCTGAAGATACTCTAATCACTTGTATAGTTGTAGATTAGTTTGATTAAAAATGCATGGAGGCATCTGTCCTCTGGATAACTAAGCTAGCAGAAGCAGGAAGCCAAACATCCACAGATTCTTCCAAACCAGTGGTGTTTCTGGTGCTGTTACTGACATTATAACCATCGTCACAGATCACACCTATAAAAGATCACACCTATAAATCAAATCAAAGAGTGTTCAATTTGCTCACCCCTGCCAGTAATGAATATTGGTCTTAACTCCAAACACAAATTGTCTTCTCAGAATAAACCAACAACATTTTCCTATTTCAAACTCAGTTACAATCACAATGTTTTGCACCTGCAGCACTGAAGGGGCGTAAGAAAGCATTTTTTCCCCTGAGAAAGCAGCCCCATTATGGCTAAGAGTGGGAGGATCTGTTCGCATGAGTGAGTGAAGAGTAGGCAGGTGTGGGCAGGGGCAGGTCTCTGACTCCTCTTACCCAAATGGCCCAAACAGGTTGACCACAGGATCAATGAGAGCATGTAAGAGTCCATTTTTCACAGGAAAGAGGCAACATCTCTTTCTTCTGAGCAGGAGTAAGCTTTCACTTCCATAATTGCCATGTATACACATATCTCTCTGTCTCAGGTGAATATGTCTGTAAGGATGGCATTTATTCATGGTCCAGGAGATGACTTAGCATTGAGGTTTCAATTCTTTGCTCATCAAAAGCCACCTTCCAACAGTTTGCCCTCACACTGTTCCCTTTCTCCTGCAGTTTTGAAGCCTAGGAGACCAATGACCAGACACCTAAGAGCATTTCAACAAAATGTTTACGAATGCAAAAGAAAATAACAGGAAGCCCTGCATTTTTATGTAATACTCATGAACCCAAATCAATGAAAATTTCAGTTCCTCTATAAAAGTTTCAGCCAGCTCTGAGCAACATACAGCTGACACTTTCCTTTACTCCAGGAAGCGCTAAGCAGCAAAAAGGGTTTCAGTCCAAACTATTAAGTTAATAGAGCAACAACAGAGCACTGTGCCATCTAGCTGGCTTCTAAAGATCCATTCATTGCCACACCTTACAAGGCAGTTTGTACTGATGCTGCTTAAGTTGCAAAGACAGAAAATTCAGGAGTCACCAGCAATAAACTTCAGAGCCAATAGGCAAGGGAAAAAGACTTCTGCTCTACAAATCTAACCAAACCACTGATCTTTCTGTTTGAGTCTCTAGAAGTTTACTTTCCCCCACATTTTTGAATTTGCATTAGAAGCTAAAGATTTTCAGCCCCGTCCTTAACCACTCCATAAAAACAGTGGGGGAACAACTCGGCTTAGGTTACATGAAGAGAACAGGGTTAGCTTTCCAACCTGGCAGTGTCTCTCCTTCACTTTCTGAAGCCAAGTGTGCTGCCAGCAAGCCCCAGGTGTGTGCCACATGAGCAGGTGAAGAAAATAAAAAATGTTTATGTGCATTGTGATGACAGTTCTGAGTCCATATAAAGCATAATACATGACAAGGAGTGTAGTTATCCCAAGACATCAACATTCCTTGTGCATGAACAGGCAGAAATCCAAAGGCACTATGCCTTCATCTTGGAAAATTCATTGGACTGTTTCTCTTTTGCATGGATTTTTATTTTATTTTATTTTTTTAAGTTGATTTGTTTTCTCTGCTAAACTTCTTTTTTTTTAATACATTTTAATTTTTCTCAAAATAAGCAGCAAGAAAACATTTTACAAGAGGACAGGATCTCATACTGCATCTACACAACTCCATCAGTTTAAGTAAGATCAGAATCAACCACAGACAGGTCCTTTCACAGTCACTAATTAAACCACATTTGGAAACCAAAGGTTAAAGTGGAACTATCCCTGTGATGAAACAGTCCATGCTTATATAGCTCAAACAAGAAAAACCTAACACGCAGCTTCGAGACAGTATGTGACAATCCACCAACTTGTAGGAAATGTACCGTTGATAGTCTGTTGATAAAAAGCTTACGTATAACCAAAGCCAAGTGAACATTATGATAAAAAAGAACCTCCTTGTGTTCCCATGAGAAGAGTCAAGAAGTTTTGTTCTTTAAAGAACTATTCTGATATTTGTTGTGTATCTCTTGAAGAAAAACTCTTCTCTTGGGCAAAGGGGAGTTTTTATCCTATGAACATCAACACCTAGCCACTAATGCACATTCTATGAAATTAAAAATAGT
>JANIJG010002222.1:0-41909 GCA_024611175.1 Megaceryle torquata | reverse complement strand
TAAAAAAAAAAAAAAAAAAAGAGAGAGATTTTACAAATGTATGGTTGATATGACAGAAATACCACAGCCAGAGGATCAGACCACCAGACCCTCTTTGGTACTTATATGAGTCTATGAACAGTGAGAAAATAAGAGATAAAGATGCTTTACATGTGACATGAGGTGAGGAAGTCTCATATATTAACCCTCAAGATATTTTATATACCAAACTATTTCAGTTTGGTACATGCTGAAACTTTCTGTTAAGGTTAACATAAGAAAATCACAAATGTATTCTTCAACTAATTCCAATTCTAAAATGGGGTTTTGGAGTTGAAGATAATGTTAGTTCTTAGGTCTAGAAGAATATTTCTTTTTTTTTTCTTAAAGTATATTGTGAGATTTTTTAAAATGTATCCAATATAGTCATACACCTGCTTAATTCAGTGCCTGTTTCCAGTATGCCTGTAGGCATGGGGGGTTCTGCATGTGCGTGAGCAAAAGCAAGAGAGAGCACAGAAGAGCATGGGTATGTATATGTTTTTTCTCTTATCTAAGCAGGGACATAAATTTCAAAAGCAAGAATGGGATCGTACTGGGTTTAAGCTGAACAGAAAACAAAACTGTCCTCTTAAGATTTTATTACCATCTTCACTTTTAAAAAAAGGAATATCCTTTAAATTGTAATCTACAAAGTAAATGGAGCATATATATCTAGAACTGTATCTATTTCAGAAACATGAAACAGCCCTACAGTTCAGGTTGGGAGGTAGAGAGCTGGTGGCTTCCAACCAAATGAGTTACTAGCTACATTTTGTTTCCTGAACGTACACTGGCTGCTCTGCTCTGCGGATTGTTACCAGCTTCAGCATTTTTCAAATATTTCCCATTACCCTTTATTTGATATTTTATGTTTCCCCTCATAAACCCTTTAAGCAGATTAATTGCGCCTGTGATGTTTGTTTGTAAGTACAGCTGCTCTTCCTTCCAGTTTGTTTTATAATTGTGATGTCTCAAAGATATCCTCATAAAACTGATGGGTGGATCTGCAAACAACCAGAGTTTTATCAGAAAGAAAATCCAGATTAAAGTTATTGGAGAAAACATTTGAGTAATGTTCAGTGTTAAAAAAAAACAAAACCAAAACCCAAAAACCACACCCAAACAACCAACCACCAACCCATAGAAAAAAAATAATCATGAAAGAAAATTTAAAGAAATCCATAAATTTATAATCTATACACAAATACTCTTAATCCTGTAGTTTATTTTGTTCAGAACATATACATATACAGTTCTGGTAAAGTAGGATGTCTTAGGAAAAAATATAAATCCATTCTCAAGAATCTAAGAGTAATACTTACTGGTTCAAGGGCTGTCATGCTGTACCTCCAAGTGCTGTATTTCAGGGTTCTTTTGGTTATTAGTTGGAAAGGATGGGTGAGGTTTCAGACCAAAGCAAATGCTAACTATAAAACCAGATCAAATAAAGGCTTCAGTTTGAAAGAGCACCTTTAAAGTCCATTTGTGAGATACACTGTTCAGCTGTTAAATGTCTTGTAAGTTTTCCAAGAACTTTGGTGAGCTTTCTTCATAAAATCTATATTATTTTCGTTGAAGATTAATGATAGGCTTATTAAAAAATCAAAAACTTGGAGTGGTTTTCTGTGATTATGAGCAAGGGTCATCACACTACATTACTTTGGAATGTTTTTATAAGCTCTGTCAGTAGAATTACACTTAAAAAAAAAAAAATCTATAGACCAGCTTTTTCAAGTCTGTTTTTCATTTTTTAAGGATATAATCTATTTTTTCTCTTTCATTTGCAAGTATGTACACAATAGCAAAATGCCATTCTCAGTTCCATCTACACAGTATCATTGGATCTAATTACAGTGTCATTTGTAACTGAGCAACCATGTCCAAATCAACATGGCTACTCAGGTATATGACAGAGAGGATTTTGCCTGTAGAATAGCATAGGTCTGCACATTGCAAATGAAGACAAAGCATGTACAGAGGGAAAACAGACCCTGACCCTCCATTTTGTGGCACAGAGATGGGCTGCTGCTCTATGTTGGTCTGACCTATTGCAGGATAAAGGGTGCAGAGCCCCATGTGGCTGCCAGAGTAAATTTGTGTTTCAGAATGGAAATGTCTCATAAAACAAAAGAACTCTTTGGGGTTACTACAGGTAGTAAAGAATGTCACAGGAAGCAACCAACATGAACCAGGGAATGAATAGTCCTACCTGCCTCTTGACAGACCAAAAGGGTGCAGTGCTTTCTGCACATGCTGCAGTACTTTGCTTTCCTTTCTGGCAGAGGAAGAAACTGAATTAACTACTGTCATGTGGTAGAGTCAAGCAACAAAACAAATGAATAGAAGTGTCCAGGATGGGGTTCTGGACCTTTCCTTGTTCCCTGCCTCCATGATGGAGGAGAGGATTACTGCGCCTTTTCCCAGGCAGCTGTCTACTCTTGTTGACTGTCTGTTTAAATGGACCCAGCAATCAGAGAGTGGTTTAGGTAAAAGCACAAGCCAAGCTTTCCACAATGCCCAAGATGAGATACTTGAAAAGCAGCCAAGAGACAAAAAAGTCATCTCCTCTAAGACATCAGAAATGGGCACTCAAAATGTTACTAGATTTCTGGAAGTTTTGGTCAGAGCAGCTTGGGTTCATGCCATACTGGAGCAGCAACATCATCAACGGAATAGGTTTTGCCTTCGCCCATCAGTCAGTACAGAGAGCTATCTGAAGAAAGCAGTTCAGGTATTACAAAGCAACTCAGATGCTGAAGGAGCAGAATTACCCCAGTAGTGCCTTTTTCTCCAATAATTAGAAAGAGAACAAACTGTGTCTTTGATCCTAACTCAGGCATCTTAATTTGGTTACTTGAATCCAGGCCTCTGTGTTTAAATACCTTTACTTAAACTTTTGTAACTTAAGAAACCATCTGTAATGGTATGCATATTTTTAAACAACTTTGTAAAGCACAAAGTCATTAGTCATTGCCAGAGAGTGCAAGATTTGACAGAGAGAAAGAATATAATTTCAAATAAAGACTTCTATCACGTTTACCTGGAGGAAAATTAGGACTGAAATGGTAGAAGCACAGTGGATAATTTTGGACAATTTCTATAAGCAATGGTGTCAGGATACCACCTTCTGTTCATAAGTATCTGAGCTTGAAATCAAGGAAGTATAAACAAACTAAAGCCTTTTTTGACAAAAAAAAAAAAAAAGGCAAAAAAAGCGCGCCCCTGAAAACAGCCTTTTCTGTTTTGCCAAAATCAAGAAGAGGAATTGTATTGATGCAATATCTGTGCTGTTTGAGAGGATGCAAAACTTTTTTTAACTAATAATTAAGAAAACCCTTATCTATTAGATTAAATTTCCTGAACACAGCCCCACTGTTACACCTGCCCTCGTTCAAGGATGTCTTTCCCATCAGTGTTCACTTTTCCTCCTTTACCTTTCTGGATCCATGTTGCCTTTCTTCCTCCCCATGTACCTGCGCTTCCCCTCTCTTTCCCAGGCATACTGTTGCTGTGTGCACTCCCTTGCTCCTCCTCTCCTCCAGACAAAACACTCTGTGATACTCAGATCCATCTGTCCCAGGAGCCTGCATGCCCCTTCTCTGGCCCTTAGCAAACGCACAGTGGGAGCTAGATACAAATTATCTCTATTTTGCAACTGGTTCCTCAGTCTCTTCCTTCTATTCAGTAACCATCAGGTACTTTGCAGCAGACAGCAAGGAATAACTTTTAAAATGCCCAGTACCTAGCTGGTTTCTTACATAAACCAGGTAACATTCTGTCTATTCACACCATGCAAATTCCCTGAAATTTTGGAATTTACATATCAGCATTTGAGAGACAGAAAAATTACATCAACTAGAGAAGTAACACCTTATGAATGTCAAACCTCAATTCACATAAAATTATTTGCATACCAGGCTTAGAGATAAGGATCAAATTTGGTACCTTTTATGAAGCATGGATCAAACAATTGACAAATTGTATTCTAAAAACTCTAAAGCTACAAGAAACAAAAATGCTGATATTTCCACTTCAGAGACACTTAACTGAAACAAGGAAAACAAAATCCCTTAGCTAAGTTCACACAGCTTCCTTATAGTACTGAATTAAAGAGTGTCTGGGCATGTGCTTAGCATCGGAATGTGATTGCACCATCACCCTGTCAGATCGTCCCTGGTATAGTTTTGGTCAGGGCAGTTAATCTTACTTCAAAACTGTTCCCAAGCATGCTTTGGGCATCAGCATGAGGCAGAGATTGTTGCCTGTAAGAAGTTTTATGATGACGTCCTGCACTGGACAGCAAGAGAATTGAAGAGTGTGGATGTGAGCTAGGCTATGCCAGCTGGTCTCGCTGACAGGAAATGGGCACCAGACACATTTGGTTTCCCAGTTAAAGGCGTGGCCACAAAGGAGCAGTGACAGGCTTAATACTTGAATAAATGCAACATCTCTACATCTGAAACATGCAACTATGTTCATTTTCAAGTTTAAAATCTATACCTCTGACCAAAAATTCAGTATTCTTTTGCTTCCCAAACTCAAAACATGAAATAAAACCTCAAATAAGCTCTCACACTTTGTCTATTCTTATGAATAGTTAATAATTATGCCACACAGTTCTCTGACAGTGCAGCTATTGCTATGACAGTTCAGAATGACATCCCTACTTCCTAACACTTCCATGCTGACACTCAATGATTTTCCATCTGCAGAAGTTTTCCTATCTCCATTACTGGTGAGTCAGGAAAAAACTCCTGACAGGCTCCTGGAGACTGCAAAAGGCAGCAATTGTACAGTTCTACACAAGAGTTGCTGGGGTCCTATATCTTTGCAGCCACCTCCATGGCCTTCTCCTTGGTGACACTAATTCCTGCAGAAGCGACAATAGCCTGTGGTTATCATGCCAATTTAGATATTATGCTGGAGGACTCTGAAAGCTAGAAGGCACCAACCTATGATTAACCTAGTCACATAGTACAGCAATCATTTTGAGTTACTACCAACTTAAGCCAGATTTGAACTGCTGACCAAGAAGTGAAAGGCTTTGTATCCTATTACCAATATCCTAAATCATCCAGCCTCTCCTGCAACTATATTTTTTGGATTATTATGTAGGAACAATAATAGAATACCCCATAAACAGGTTCTTTAGATATTCAAACATGTCAGGTTGTACTTTCTACATTTTCAGATAATTGTGGAGTAAATATTTGTTAAATGAAGTATTTTACATCTGTCTTGGACCAAAGCGATCTTTCTGTCAGTAATACCACTGAACACTTGTAAAAGTATGCCGGCCATTACAGAGTTATGCACTCTTGGCAAATACAGTCTTTGAACTCATGTTACTGTGCTGCCAATAAAAAATATGTTCTTTTTTATCAACTGGATGTCTTTCAATTATACAATCATTGTCTGACAGAAAAGCAGTTCAAATAGATTTTAAAAAAATCTTTCTTTTTTTTTTTTTTTTAATTTCACACCAGTTGGCAAAAGGTTGACATTTGTTTGCCTAGCTCTCAAAGAGACATTTGGTGTAGTTCAACAGTACAGAGAAAATACTGTATAAAGATCAAAAGAAAAAAAATAAAAGCATGTACACTTTCCTATGAAAGACAACACATGGTCCTTGCAGAAGGAAATGCTTCATTTCTTTCCCATACATCAGAGCTAGTCCTTCACCTCATCGTTCTGTTCATCTGCAGTCAAAGTAAATGGTGCTGGAGAGGGAGGACTGGGCTGACCGATGTTTTTATAACCCATTTTAATCCTATAGAACACCAAAAGCAAACATCTAAAAAGCAACTGTGCTCAAAATAAAATAAATACAGAAAAAAATAGCTGGTTCAATCTAAACTGCCATTACACAGACACTCATATACATCGCTTAATTCAGAATACACTTAAAAGTGCTAAAAAATATTATCTTTCACTGAAATGATTGAAACCCAGTGAAATTAATTTTCAAGGAAATAATAGGATTCAAACCATCCACCACCACCCATTTGGAACCACCCATGACAGCAAGGATGCACTTTGTGAGCCAACAAAATCTCCCGCACAGCTGGTATCTGCACAGGCTTTAGTTCATCCATAGGTTTAAAACTGACAAAATACACTTACAGTGCTGACGATGTGCTGAGGTGTCCCCATCTCTGAAATACATACAACTCCTTCATTTTTTACAAGCAATTTTTTTGTTTTGCATTCTGAAAATTGGTTTAAGCTATGTCCCTCTTATGAAGAAAAGACACTTTTGTCATCCATGTAATTACCCTTCTGTCTACTCTTTCTGTGTGCACTTATGCTAGTAATTGCCTAACTGATGTGATTGCACTGAGGTGGAGTGAACTTTATCACTCTTCATTGTAAGTTGCTTGTTTTTAATGAGGGAATTTCATATATCTCTTTATCAGTTGTTCCTCTTTGCACTGCCCAGGAGCATCAAGTAACTCTTTTATCTGCCATGTGTATTGTCCTCACCTTCTGCACCATATCACTTGAAAATTTTCCCTTTCCACCTGCCTCATTTTTTTTTTTTTTTTTTTTCCAACTCTTACTACTTAGTATTTTTTCATCAGCTACTTGCCTCAGTGTTGTTCAGGCTCTTTTCTCCTTATATCCTCCTCTATACAGCTACTGTAATTATCTTTTCAATGATAGAATTAGTAGAAGGTGTGAAGATGTCTCAGGTCCCACTGCAAACTGAGCCCATTTCTGCTAGATAGATTTATTGGTCAAATCAGATACTTTCCCCTTTCTTTAAGTCATGTTCTTAGACAGGACAGGTGCATTGATAACTTTCCCACATGTCTATTTTTCACCTTACCTTTGAGCTCCTGCGAGCTGTTTCTTTTTCAGTGAATACAGTTACATAGGTTGCAGTGGGCTACCAGCACAGGAATTACTAATCCCAAAATACCAAACAGCTCTCACATGTTAATCCTGATGATGAGAGAGGAAGGGAAAGCTCAGCTGGTGGGCTGCTCTATCCACTTGTTGACCTCTGCCATCAAGAATTACTTAGGAGTGCTGCACTGTTCCATGCCCTGGGAAATGATGCTATTTCAAGGGTAGTGAAGAAAGAGGAAGCAAAGTGTCTAGAAGTCAGAGACAGGACCTCCCTCCCCGCCTCTGCCATTATGCATGGGAAAGCTATACTTCTTTCTTCATCCCAAATCATTATGTGATCCATCTAAAAGCATGGGAGAGAAAGATGCTATAGCTGAAGCAGGGGTATATCTGAGGGAAGGATGGCTAGGAGTAGGCTGATTTGGGATTGCTAAGAGACATGTAATTTAGGAGACCCTATGATGAAAATTGTTTCACATAAAGACTTGGGTTCATTGAGGGAAGAAGCATATATCTTTAAATATTTAGATTGTCTTTAGACAGCACTGATATTAAAAGTTCTAATACTGACTGAATATTATTGTGTCTCTGGACCTGGGTACCTCTTGGTATCAGTGAAAGAGATTGGAAGGTGTTGTAACTCTTCTGTAACATAGGTAGCACATGACGCCTCACAAGTAGCAACAGACACTCTAGTAATCAGCATTTGCAGAGCTATTCCATCCTTCAAAGCCCCAAGTCATCCTTTGAACATGCCTGTCTGAAACTAGAACAACTGAAGTTAGAACAGCTGAAAACCATAGGGCAATTTTTGGCAACTAGATTTCTAAACTAAGTACATTAGTAAAATGCCTGTAATTAGGCAAGATGAAGCTGGACCCTAGTGTAAGTTATCCATGAAGAACCATTATTCCTACTTATCTAAAATAACCACATTACCTATGATGCTGCCTATTTCGTTGTCTTGTATAGACAGTATAGATTGTTATATTTGTATTTGGCATATTAATCTTAAATTGTCCTGTTGACAAGAGAAATAGAGTCTTCCAGAGAATGATTCACTTAGACGTCTGTTTTGGTAATTGCATCCTAAAAGTTTCTGTTCCTCTGCACTGACTATATGAGGAATTATGATAATTTGCTCAGAGTTCTAGGTACTACAGATACCTACATTTGCTTATGTGAATGCTGTCTGAGGTATCTACATCCTTTGACAGGAGGCTTGTGCAATTTAGAAAGCCAGAATCTGTGATTCTGTGATTCTATTATTATGTAATCTCACAATTTAATCCTCCTCAAATAACATATTGCAGCTCAAACAATAAATCTACATCCATAAAGGGTGAAGCTCCAAACTTTTACTCATTCTTACAACTTCTCCAAAACTAAAAAACTAAAAAACCTTCTCCATCCTTGTAATATGTTTGTGTTATGAATCACTGGAGAACCTACCTTTCTTTTTTCCTTTATGGCATTTGCTATGAGACAGGCTCCTTGATAGTACAGCCTTCTGTTCTGCATAGCACAGTGGTCCAAATGGATGCAGTGATCATCTAAATTATTTTATTAAATAATTAATGATTAGGCGTGTTCCTTTTATAATGATTCAGCACAAAGTCTCAAATACACTGTTGAAAACCAAGGTATCAAACTGTGTTCTGATCCATTATGTCTTCCACAGGTACTTCTCATAACTTACTCATTAGATATGAAAACTCCTGGTGATGGAAAGAGGAAAGATACAAATACAAAGCATAATCCTGCCAGGTGCTGAAAGACGTTGGGCATCCCATGAACTTTTATACCTAATTGTAACCATGGACCTTTTGCATCCATCAAGACTAACTTCATATGAAATGTGCTTGATCTGTATAATTTATGAACACATGGCCATTAGGTTCCAGGGGAACAGAATCTCCCCAAGAAACTCTCTTTTCACAATATAATAGAAATGCTACTTTAAGTCTTTCATATCCATCACTTTGAATACTTTCCATCATTTTGAAAATCGACCTGAATAATGTTAATAAGATATGCAATTTGTTGAATGGGTTTCTTTTCCTTTTATCATTCAAAACATTTTATTATTCTCTGGGTTGAAATGTCAAGCCTCAAGTAAAGGCAAAAAGTGTCAGTTTTTCAATGAAAAATACTAATTATTACTAACAATTCAGTTGAATTTTTAAATTTAATTTAAATTAATTTTTTAAATAAAAACAAAAGAGAGTAACAGTCAAGTAAATGGACATTTTAAAACACTGATACACTTCTGGCTGTTCACCAACTTTAATAATCTATCCTCTGTTTAAATTAAAATATCATGTCAACTTTTAATACAAACCCCACATGAGTTGCAAATTCACAATATGTGTTAAGTCTAAAAAAATCATCATCTATCATTGCACTATTTCAGCAGTGGCAGCTGGGTGTTTTTAAAAGGTTCCTATGAACACAGATCTTAGTTTAAATGTAATATTATGTTATATTACTCACACTTGAACTGACCTTCATAAATATCAAATCCTTACAATTATAAGTCCTGACATTTAATACTTTCCTGCAGACTAAGTGGGACCATGTTACATTATAAGGTCACTTGTCATTTGCAGCTTTTAGAGAAACTTATCATTTTAATGAAGACACTAACTCAGACACATACAGTAATGAAATTGTGGACAAACATACTTCAGATTGGCTCAAGGGTGCATATTATCCGTGTACCACACAGCACTGATAGACTTTAAAAATGCCTTGCTAGTTCACTGCCCATCTGTATTAACAAGCAGCATATGCTTTGCATTGTTACCATAGGAAATTACTTCTTAAGTGGTCCTAGTGAACACTGAAGGGTTAACCCTTCCATCTCTCCTGGGATTAAACTAACAGGGTTACCCAAAGGGCTGCTATTCTCCAGGTTACATAAGTAAGGAAGCAGCTCTTGCTCACTTAACCATTCAGCCAAGCAACTGGGCAACAGCTAAGATTGATCCAATAATGTGTTGTACCCATAAGATTAAATTATGCCACTTAAGTAAGTGTTTTACTGAGCCACCTACACCCTGGGCTCCCTCTAGAGTGAATGGCAAGTTACAGGCATCTCTGAGTAGCATTTCAACCCAGCTGAGAGTGGAACACCTTGAATAAAACCCTGACAATTCCAGGAAAAGAAAAAGCAAAAGATGCATGATTTCAACATATATATATTTTATCTTACTTTGACCCCAGACCTGTTGCAATGCCTGTAATATTCAGGTCTAGGTAACAACAGAACAACACTGGAATAAAGAGGGAACATTTTCTTTCTTGTGTGCTTTGCAGTCAAATTTCTGAAGATCTTCCCCATATAAACTCACAACCAGTTTTCTGATCCTGTATTTGCATTTGCTTTTTGTGGGAGAAATAGTGCAATACCCAGAATTATTAAGTATCTTATAGGCAATAAAACATATGGTGGAACCACAAATACAAATAACCAACATAATGGAACTATAAATGTCATGCCAGATTTCCTCTGGCTTTAAGGTGCCCTTCCATAGCAGATATTATGACCTCTGTGAAGCTTTTTACTATCCACCTGCTTTTTCATAGATTGGCTTTTGAAAAATATTAACCTTCACTCAGCAAAAAGCCCCTGAAAAACCCTAAAACACAGTCATGAAGTAAATGTATAGTATAAGAAGAGAAAGAGAGAGAAATTAAAGAGAGGAATAAGAGAGCACTATTGCTAAAACAATTTGCTTTGCTTTCCAGACTTCATTAACGAGAGTGGAATGGATAGCAAAGCAGAGCATAAAGATGTCAGAGATGTGTCTCCTGCATGAAAGCAATATCATTCTTTTCACAGTAACAATACTAATGGGACTTCCAGATGTGCTTAAACTGGTGATAGAAAAGCTTAAATTGGTCCAGACATGGAGTCACAGCAATGTGCAGACATGATAATTCTTTCATATGGTGATCAAAGTGGTGATCATTATTCTTTGAATAATGTAGAGCACCCAGTCCAACAGACACTTTTAGAAACAGTTTGGACTCATATATATCCTGTTGACTTTGTGCACCTGAATGGCTTCCTAAATAAGGATGTCAGTCATCCTGGGATCACTCTAAAGTCATTAGAGAGAAAGAAGTGTCTCTAGGCTACTTCTATACATGGAGCCAGAGTATGAGCACATGCAATACAGCACGAGCATGAAAATTATTAAGTCGCTAATCCATGGATAATGCTAACCCCGGCTGACTTGTACTCTCTCAGACAATTTGAGAATTACCACAGTCCAAGGACCTTTTGCAATGGGCAGTTTTAATACAGCTTTTGTGGTTTGAGCCTACCCAGCTGTCAACAAAGCACCAGGCAGCTGCTCCTGTTCACTCCTACCCCACTCCAGTGGGATGGGGAGGACAAAATACAGCAAAAGGCTCCAAGGCTGAGCCAAAAGACAGGGAGGGCTCACTGACCAGATATGGTCATGGGCAAAAGACAGATATAACCAGGGTAAAAAAAAATCAATTTAATTTAAACAAAACCAACAATAATTTATCAGTTGAATGGGAGCAGGACAATGATAAACACAGCCAGATCTTAAAGACACCTTCTCCTCACCTCTCCCTTCTTCCCAGTCCCAGCTCTGCTACCTCCTCCCCATAGTGGCACAGGGGTGCAGGGAATCAGTGTTGCAGTCTGTCCAGATCCATTCCATATTATTTCTGCTTCTCTTTTCTCCTCAGGGGGAGAATTCTTCACAGACCTCCCCTGTGGCAACACGGTGTCCCTCCCATGGGAGGCAGTCCTCCATGGGCTTCTCCTACCATCATGGGTCCTTTCTATGGGCCATGGTGCTTCCAGTGACAAACTGCTCCAATGGGGTCCCCATCAGAGTCACAGCCTCCTTTGGGATCAGTCTCCTGCTCCATCATGGGGTCCTCCATGGGCTGAAGATGGAATTCTCCACTGTTGACCTCCATGGGCTGCAGGGACTCAGTCTGCCATCTCATTATGGGCCAAAGGGGAATAGCTGCTCCAATGTGCCTCCCACCCTCCTTCCTCACTGACCTTGGTGTCTGCATTGTTGTCTTTACCACTTCTCACTCCTCTCCAAAAAAACCAAACAAACAGCTACTGGAACAAAAGACATTGCCCAAGAGGTTATCCCCTCTTAAATATGATATTGAAGAGGTGCTGATTGGTTTCACCTTGGCCAGAAGCAGATTCACCTTGGACCCAGGGGAGTTTCTCAGAGGTTCTTTCAGGGGTCACGCCAGTAGACCATTGCCTGGTACCAAAACCGCCTAGGTATAAACTCAGCACAACAGCCATTATGTCTTGGAGAATAAGATAATTTAATAATATGGATATTATTAAAGAATACCAGTTGGGCTAAAGGTCAAAAGGGAACCTTGCCATTATTAAATTTACTAAGAGGGCAGTTCAGATGGGTTGCTTGCTGAATTGCTCCCCAGAATTGTCTAACCACTCACTGGAGAACCCTATGAACTGATTGCTATCCCAGTTTAAGGGCTTTGCATAAGTAATATAAGAATGCCACTGAAAAACAATGGAAATACAGCCTATACATCTGGCAACTGTCATCTTCTAAAACGGGGACAGAAAACCAGGAGGAATTTCAGTCATGGAATCCATTTCACAGCATCATCTAACTGCAGTCCTGAAACTGCCAAGAGAGATCTCAGAGAAGAACCTTTTTTCAGTGTCTTTTATTTTCCCACTGAAAGAGATGCATTATGTGAATCTCACTCTGAGTGCCTACCATACATACATCTCTATATATTTCAGTAACTTTGGCACACCCCCCAATATCATGAATACCACTTCTATGTATAACTTTGAAATATTACAGTACTGGGCACTGTACTGACTTCCCTTTCTGGATCTGGTCCTGAGTATCCAACAGCAAGAAATCAAGTAAGGACAATTTATTACCAAATGGCATGGCTTGACCAGTAGCCTAATTGAGACAACTGACTGATTTTTTTCTTATGACCTTCTTTCCCATAGATAGGAGCTAATTGAATTGATCAAGTAGAAAGTAGGCCCATATTCCTACACTCATTTAAACATCCAGGAAAGGAAAAGGTGCACGTTGCCTTTTCTCTGAGTATGACATATCACTGAAGACGGTGTGCACTGACTGGGAAAGCCCTAGGAGTTTGTGGTTGCAGTGTTATCATTCAACACTTCATTCTTAACAATGTACAAGGCATGATCTATCCCTCAGTGTGCTGTACTGTGCTGTGTTTCAATAATGAGAAGAGATTGCACATTTCAAGTCCTGCAGGTGATTGATACCTGTGTAATTTTATACTGCTTCCAATAAAGCAAGCAAGTCCTGGTTCTGAAACCATTTTCAGATGAATGTGTATATGGCTACTCAGTCAGGAAACCATATCCAGAAAGGCTGGGTATATATTAAATCTTACATTGCACATTAAAAAAAATATTGTCATTCCAGATAAAAAATGGTCTGATCTTCAAGTATTCACCAGGTTCTAAATGGAGGTAAGCTGAATCATTTATATGAAGAATAACAGGGCGTTGAAACAGAAGACAGACAGGTAAATCGATGCTGCAGTGTTTACTGCAGTATTTGTTACAACAAACCTAAGGTTCTCATTCTCCCCTAGGACTTATATCTGCCATAAATTTGAAAAGACCCATTAAAATTCCAACTTGGAATAAAATTAATCAAAATAGTCAAAGGAACTGAAAGAAGATGCCTTAGGTTGGAATAGTTACACATTATAGCTTCCATTGCAAACTTCCTGATAACTCTTTACTTAATTCCATTTCTTACAGTCTTCCACTATATTTATATCTGAAGGTGTGAACTTTCTGCAAATAAAGCAATTCAGTGTTTATATAATTAAAATCAGTTGTACTTTACAATCAGTATTTACAAGTCTCTGTGACTTGTGTCAGATGTGAAATCTGAATTGCGCTCACAGGCAGGTTGAAAAAGTACAGGGAGCTCCAAGGATAAGGTGATAGATTCCTCAAGAATAAATAAATAAATAACTAAATAGAACATTGAAACAAAGAGCTGAAGAAGAGGAAGCAGGATGGTTCTAATAAAACATATACTGATCATACAATGACTGTCATCAGTAATACTTATCTTCCTTTTTGTTTTTTAACTATCAGACAAGGAAGTGCAATGAGTACATAACTGAACTTCAAATTCCTTCAGCTTTTTGCATGGCAAGCCCTCTAAGTCTATTTTTGACTAATAATCATTACACAAGTCATCAGACTCCAAAGATGAATGATATTTCTTTTGGCTGCAATCTAAAAACAAATATGGGTACAGCCTAATGATAGCTTAATGATAGTTTACTTACAGAGATTGGTTGATCAAAAAAAAGGTGTCTTACACCTTCAGAATGCCTCAAAACTATCTCCTCCAAAAACACTCTTTGCCTGGCAGTCATAACCCTGAGTTACCCAAAATATCATCTGCAGGACATCAGAATGGTATTTGTGCCTAAATATATAACTTAGGTTTTGGATCATTGTGTGAAAACGTACAAAATGGACTTTAAGCATGCTTCACCCTGAACATCCTACCCCACCTTCTCTTCCTTTGTTTTCCACTTTAAGTAGTGATGCTGTGAGATGATGGGAGATCTTGCATTTCCATTCACAGCAGAGGACTCTGGAGTGCTCTGAGTTGTGACCTTAACCTTGCCACACATCCTTGCTTAGGAGTATGATCACTTTGGACAGCCTGCTGGGCCCCACATTGGGATTTACAGTAGCACAGACTAAATATTACACATTTAAACTTATACCTAGAGGTCCCAAGCAAGCAAAATTGGAGACATTTCCTTGTCATCTCCTAATAACAGAATAAACATGAACTTTATATAGATATGCACACAACATGTATTGTCGATCCCTCCTTTATGGTGGCAGTGTTTTCTGTTTCTAATTGCCATGGCCTTTTTGATACTGTACTTAATGAATTGTGCTCCTCAGGAGGAGGTCAGTGAAAGAATTAAGCTAAAAACCCCTAACAGTGTTGTTGGCCAGGAGCCAGCTCTTTCCAGGCTGTGTTTCTGCATGAGGTCTACCACAGCTGGAGCGAAACGACTTGCAGGTGGCTCAGTGGGCAACAGATCACACAGTACTGCTCTGTCCGCCCCTCGACAGCAAGGAGGGAGTCACCTATGCCTGCCGTTGGTGGCTGAAAATGAGCAGGAAACGTCTGACAATCTTGATTAAGAACTCCCAAGCACTGAACTTTCCATAAGGAAAAAGCACACTCAGATCTCTCGCCTTTGACATTCTAACTTCCAATTTAAATACTGCTTGGGGTCCAGGAGAAAACGCTAATACTTATCCTTATGATGTTGGATGGTGGATGCCTTAATAAAGATGATGTGCATGGCCCAGTCAGCACACCAAAGCCTGGGTAATGAAGTGAGTATGCTCCGTTTTGCCCCCAAGTTTCATTCACAGACAATTTATAGGTATTATTTTAAAAGTAGCTGAAACATACTAAGTAGTATTCTGGAGTGTTTTTAAACTATTAATTTCTAAATTGCATGAACAGATGCATATGCACAGTGGAAAATAGCATCAAATAGCTTTGGGAAACAGAGGAGCTCAAAGACCTGGCCAAATGAAGTTAAGTTCCACTAACAGCCAGCTTGGACAACTACTCTCATGTCTCTGGGAACCCCACCACTACGTCTGTTCAGCTTTACTTTCTTGCAGATTAACCGTTTGTGGTTTTAAAAATATATAAATCTTAAATTTGTACAGAAATTGAGGAACAGAAGGCTTTTCTACACCTCAGTGGAGAAAAACTACTGTCCATTTGCTGCAGGGATCATATGAGGCTCCTTAACAAAACAGGCACGATTCTGACATTGTGGCAGCTGAGGATGAAGGGTTGGAGTGACCCTCCTATAAGAAGGCTGGGAGCCAGCTGCACTGTGGGGCAAAAATCAGGGAGCTTGGGGATTGTGCTCATATCAAATACTTTCTCACAAACATCTCTCCACTAGTAGCTACAGGTAGGTAGGTGCCTGGTTTCCCCACAGCAGCAGCAGCTGTCTCTCCTAGGCACTTTGTAAGGCTCCTCATTAGCAAAATGAGACAGAAAAACCAGCATACATCAAAACTGACTGCATGACTGTAATGTAATTATGTGAATGTACACAGGACCTCAGATTTACATGTCCTCAGCAAATCTGCTGCTGCTTTCAGCAAGTCAGCTATTTCTCACTACCACCAGTGAGAATTTTATGTGGTTCTAGAAATACTGTGGCTTAGAAGGAACATCGATGGTGACCAGAAAGCTGGTGCTTTTATCTAGAAAATACTGAATTGATCCAATTCTAGAAATTTGAATGCACTGTGAGGTACTACCATGTTGAATCTTTGGTGCTGGGAGCCCTTGGGTGTGGTGGGACAAGAGGGCCTTTACATTTGGGTTCAGCAAAATGTTTTGTTGAGCCTCCAGGACCATACTCAGTTCTGTGCTTTAGTTACAGCGATACAGGTGGACACTTATGTCATGACCCCCCAAAAAGAAGAAACCTTAATGATTTCTGACATACTTTTCTAATTCTTAAAATGCTACTACTCCTTCTTCAAAAGTAAAAAGTGAATGTCTTGATCTGTGGCCTCCTGATCTTTACCAGCTCTCCTTACTAATTACATTTACAAATCAGGAATGAGAAACAATCGCACGTGACTAAGGTGACGAGTAAAATGGTTAAAAATAAAACCCACATAATACACACAATAACTGAATGGAGATTACAAGTAAGTATAAGGGTCAATACTTCATCACTGACTATAACTACCAAATTAGTTAACTAAGAGATAACTAAGTCTGTGTGCAAAGAACAGGTTAAAAGTATGCAGAAAAATGACGTATGTGGCCAAACTTTAATGAGCACCCTGTTCTGGCTCCTGATTTACCCATTAGTTCTCACAATGTTGTTCTGAGACATGATTTCTTCTTCACCTTCTTCACTAAAAGCCATGCAAATACACAGGGACTCAAACCAAGGTCCCACAGCTCCAGGAAATATTTTACGGCCCACACGATCTGGACAGAGTCACACAGAGCCAGAAAAAGCTAATGCTGATAGGCAGATTCTTAATTATCTTCACACTTACCTTGTACTGCAGTACTTGTAGTACTTATGGACAGGATAGGCTCTGGGATTAATGACTAGAAAGAGTGAGTGGCACAACATGTACAGCAAAGAGCCCTCAGCTCTTCCCATCTGGTATCTAATCCTCATTCCTGCACCCTTGATCATTAAGTCTTAATTTATTGCAGTTTAAACAAAACAAAACAAACCAACCAACCAACCAAACAATAGAATTATAATGAGTAACATAGAAGTTCATGTTCCTGGTAGCTCTCACGCCCTATAAATACCTACTACACCTAGGAAACTGTGATTTGATTTTCTTTATTGCTAATTGGTGAGTGCAGCCAAAGAAATTCCTAGCAGGTTTTCATCTCTTGAATTTATTTACCACTATTGAAGGGGAAGGGGGCCATTCCTCGGGGAAAGAGGGAGAAACTGGAAGGATTACATTATTGTGACCTTACATCTGAGCTGACATCTAGCACAGTACTAAATCAATGACTTGGCACAGCAGACAGGATTAGCATGGGTGGGTTACAAGCAGTTTGCAGGACTGCAGCTGTCCTGTGGCTACCAGTGGATGTCAGTAGAGGCTCCACTTGCAAAGGAGCCTATCGAAAGAGACAAAGGAAAGAAAATCCTCCAGGTTCTTTAGTATAGGCAGTGCACAATGCACAAGGACTCCAAAATGGTTAGTCTCTCGCAGTTAATGATTTAGGACAACTAGTGAGCAGTAGTACATTAAAGGATGTAGCAAAGCTGATTGGGCTGCTTGTAATTCTTTATGCTTTCACCTTTCAAAAGCAATATTGTTTCAGTTAATTTAAAAACAATGAACAAAGTCAGAAGGCCCACTGTTGGAATAGTAGTGACGCTGGACGACAGCTTAAAAAGAAGCAAAACATATATCAACTGCTCCCTCTCCTCCACCAGAGCAGCCACTGCTCCAGAAACATTTAAATGCATCAATAAAAAGCAAAGCTCTCTAATTATTGCTTTGTAGGGGTTGGACTGCAACATCATAGTAAAGCAAACAATCTGGACAAGCTTAGCACAGGGTTTTAGCTACACATTTAACAATTTCATCTAGAACAAACAAACAAACAAACAAATGGAAAGGATTTCCTTTGTTAAATTATAGCTCATCACCTCTATCTAAAGTCTATCTAAAAGCTGACCCAGCCTCCCCTGCGAACATTCCTGGCAGTGGAGTCATTGATAAGAGTGAGCAAACTCCCTATTCAGGGACAGAATGTGATGCCTTTGCTCACGCTGAAAAACATGGTTCTTATGAGCAGTGAGGTGGTACCAAAGAAGGGAACAGGCACTACACAGTTTAAAGAGGTTTGATCCAAGAAAATTGTTGGAAAAATCCCATTGCTGTAAAAGTTTTCCTTAAAGTAAATGTAGACTTTTCAGGTGTTTCTATCCCAAATGAATGCAAAGTAACTTCATTTATTAGATAGGAACCTGAAACTATGATGTTCTGTTAGTGCATGAAAGCTTTCCTACTCCCAGCTGATAGAAAATAGTCTCCTGCAAAATAAGGATTGAAAATCCCCCTTAGTTATTCTACCTTGGGTGGATGTTTGTCAGTTCAACATTTTCTGGTCTTCCAGTCTGCCCATTCTGTAAATAAAAATTATTATAGCTCATGTGGTCGCTAAAGCTGGTAAAGTGTTTCAAGAAAACATTTTTTCATTGGAAAAATGCCAGTCCTAGAAACAGACGTGTTTCATGGGAACATGCAAGTTTTAACAAACTTTTGTTGGGAAAATTTTCTTGGGTCCAGAATTGAATTTTTGGTCAAAACCACAGAGGGAGAAAGATCTACCTAAAAATAACAAATATCACAGTGATCATCTTTCCTCATAAATCAATTCTTTGAGGTTTCTAACTATTTTTCAGCCTTGTTTCCTACATGATTGCAGGATTTGTCTGTTTATCTCAGTCCTTCCTTAAAAACATTGTAACCCATTGGCCAAATTCAGTATTTACAAAGGTTACTCTACACTGTTTGGAGAAACCAGGGCTGAGTAAAGGAGAGAAATGTAGCTGCTCTGCCCACTGTGGGAAAGCCTTTAGCATGAAAACAGACATGAGATTTTCTTCTTAGCTTGGGAGAGTCCAGCAGATGTGAGGTGGGGAACTGGAGATGCTCCAAAGACACTGAGGGTGGAGGTGATCACAGACAAAATGTAGGAAGAACCTGACATAATTGCAGTGGATGGGTGATGAGATGAAGAAGCACATGACTCATTCATAGAAAACTTGAATTCTCGATTAGTTCTTCCCAGAACCACTTGTGCTATTTTTATGTAGGTTGTCAGCATTTTCCTGGTGATGCTCTTTTAGAACTAAGCAGCATAGAGCTGTATGAAGATCTGCTACTTTTTTATTTTTTGATGCCCAAAGTAATTTTCTATATCTTTCAGCACTGTTTCTTCACAGGAATCCCAAACTGCCTCGGGCACTTTCTATTTCTTTTTTTTCCATGTCTTTTTGCTTGATTTTATACCATTGGTATTCAAGACTGTTGTGCTTATTCCTTTGATTTCTTCCAATATGAGAAGACTTTCACGTCTGACCTGTGTTCCTCCTCAGTTATTTCCCTTTCCCCTTCTAGAGCTGTACACTCAAATGCAGATTATGAGGCATGAAGATACATCAGTCAGGGATATGGCAGTCTTTTAGACAGGTGAAGTACGACTTGAGAGACCAGACAAGTCTCACTGTAGTAAAAAAGCAACAAGCTCTTGTTTTACCAAGAATGAGGAAGCTTATGTGGAAAAATATGGGAGAAAGCTATCGAAAATGAGCAGGTGTATTGTTGTAACTAAAACTCTTTTGACAGTTTAGCCACAGACAAGGGACATTAGCTTCAATTCACCCTCTGAGCATTTACAGGTTATGAATAGATTTTGCAAAAGCACGCTGAGCTTCACACAGCCACAGGATACATTCTCTTCAGGGTCTGAACAAGCTTATTTAAAAGTGTGATTGACATGTATTGGCATCTTCAGAGAAACTCAAATAAATATAAAATCTCTAGAGCCTACTCCCTACTGGCTCATCTGAAAATATTTTATGATTGGAACAGGCTTTTTTCTTGTAGCCCTCAGTACTACAGTGGGCGTATTGTCCCTCTTAACTAAATTTATCAAAGGGATGTGCAAATCCAAAATAACAAGAAGAGAAAAGCAGCATTGTTCATAATGAGTTATTTTATAGGGTGTTTCCCAACTTTAGCTTCAGTGTTCTGGTAATTTAACACATGGAATAATACCAGCTAGTAATTTTGGCTTTGAATTTTGTTATTTTATGTCTTATGAGAAGTTAATTGCACCTTAGACACAGTTAAAAAGGAAAAAAAAATCCCCGAGATATGGAGCAGATTTTTTTATATCACTGCTTTCTATTCATTCAGCATCAGTCTGTGCTAGACCAAGCAGAACTGAACATGAAGCAAAAATACATGGACACAGCAGGTGTAACAGAGAGCTCAGACCACAATAGGGTGCTATCATTTTATAACATGAGCTAGCCTTCCATAGCGACCTGCAAAGAATGTGGCCTTTGAAATAGCTTCACTAGAATTAGTAGCCTTTCAGGAAATATTACTATTGTTCTGAATTCCACTTCAAAATTTAATTTGCCCCCTGTTATTTTCAGGCAAATTCCAGCAGAGCTTTATTCTATGAAATCTGCGTAGGTGCATAAGAAACATCATCTCGACTCAGGAAATTCATACGCCTTTGTACACAGAGCAATCTATTTATCATGTGTGTGTTTATCTGCTCACAAAGAGCTTGTGAAGATATAATACACATGTAGGTATGTGCTATATGAAATCATATGCATTCTATAATTACACTGCATTATACTATAAAATGCCTAACTGACTAGGAAGTACTGAGTTGTTAACCAGTAAGTATTGAAATGTTTACCAGTAAATATTTAAATGTGAAAATTTAGAGTTTGGTTTTAAAAACCAGCATAATACCAATACTGCAGTATAGAAAAAACATCCAGTGCTGCAGCTTTCACAGACAAAATATGCCAGAAAAGCCATTGCCTACTGACTAGGAGTCAGACTTCAATTATGAACACTTTTGCTTTGAGGAGTGTAAATCAGGTAGCTCTGAGATGAATTCTCTTGAGGCTATCTCAAGGCAGGCAGATGTGATACAAGGATGGCTCAGTCATCTTTCCATCCTTATGCCAGGAAGGAGGTACGTCTGTCTGGTTACATTGATGTGGTGATCAGCAAGTGTGGGTGGCCCCCACAGACCTGCTCAACCTTACTTTAACAGCAGCTAGCAAGGTACCTGTGCTGATGTGGCTGCAGTCCCACAGGTGGAATGCAAGAAGCCAGGGTAGCCAGAGCATTTATGGGTGCCCAATGTCCCCATTCCAGCAGGTCAGACGTCCCCCTGAGCTGGCATCACACCTCCAAGCCACAGTGGAGACATGGCTGGGATCTTGAAGCCAAATGCTGTAACTGATTTAAATGAGTGGATTGCATATGCATTGCTAATTCACAGTGGCTCTAGTTGCAGGTGACATGACTTTTTACTTTACTGAGGTTTTCCCCAAGGTTATAGGGGAAAAAAAAAACCCACCTAGATTTGTAATACGTTAGCAACAACCATCTCTTAAAAACTATTTATTTAGCTTGTAATTCTGACCTCTTTTAAGTGTATGACAAAAATGAGGTGTAGGATACAATTTGGGAAACAATAAATTGCCATAATTCTTAAAGGAATTATGTCAATATTCAGTTAAATATGTCAATGAAAATGACAATAACTGTCTGGATCACCTGTGTGATTCTGAAACTTACTACTTTATAAACACAAAACTGATTTTGGATTGGATCCTGCTGAGATCAGCTGAACAGTCAAATCTGTTACTGTAGCTAAACATAAAGGTGAACATATCTTTCATTCATCCTGCTTTGATATAGTATATATTGTATATTTCATCAGAGAAATATTCAGCAATATCACTTTCTTCAAAGTCATTGTGTGATAAGATCCCTGGATTTGTATTTTTGTGTCACACTAACCTTACTTCTTGATACGAAACAATCTTCAAAAGGAAATGTGGAAGTCTCTTCCACCCAGCTGTACAACTTTTCAAGTTATGACTGGCTAACAGCAGTCACGCTGTGCTATTTCATACTGCCATGTCTGAAGAGATGTAACAAAATATGGCAGAGCACAAGACATGTCAGAAATTCGGGACCAGTTCTCTGCAAAATCTAACCAAGTAGCAAATATGTGACTAAGTATTTGACGGTCAATTTGGCAAGGAACATGTACCACTTCCTTCCTCTCTAGACAATTAGTGGGTGAGAGGGGTCTGTCAGCAGGGGAAGAAAAATGTGCAACTAAAGGCAAGAAAGTCCACGACAGCTGCTTACATGGCCCCTGCTTTGTTTTGGGTTTGGGTTTTCTTTATTTTCTTTTTTTTCCTCTGGGTAGATCAATTAATAGCTAGTGGCATTTTCTTTCTTACTGTGTAAAATGTGGGTCCAGAGAGACTGGACAATTTATGAGTTCTAATCAATTCCAACAAATTGTTCAATAAGAGAAAAGAACTGGAAAACACACTAGAAGTTGAAAGATTTCTGGTTTCCCATTTGAAGTGACTTTTAACTATGAAATGTATTTCAAATGTATTTTTTCAAATGTCAAAAAGTAAAATGCCTTAGGAATCAAAATAATTCAAGTGAAACAAAGCATTTTTTGACACAAAATATTTTCAATTTTTTTTTCTGTCTGAATAAAAAGCAAAATAATTTAAACTGCCTTGACTGACAATTATTTCCCTTCCATGTTTTCTGAACTGCCAAGCTAAAATAAAATTTATTATTTTCCCTGCAAGGTACTAAACTATGCATAAATCTAGATAGCTTTTTGTTGGATGTCCGTCAGAAAAAGCAGGTGGAAACTCAAGCTCAGTCTGTACAAGAGAAAAAAAATGAGGTAGAGGATAACCAATAATCTGTTATAGATAATGTATATTAATTATGGGAAGCATAACTTGGAAAAAGAGCTTGCTAGAATTATTGATAGCAGTGCTAAACCAGAGAATACTTATGAACTTTTTATGATTTGATCAGGATTTAAATGAAATCACAGTATGACAAAAAGCACCATATATATATATGTGTATTTTAACTACACTCTAGTCTCAACTTCTGTCATAAACTTATGCTGTAGCACCAGCAAAGGGCAAATTTCCAGACACCTGGGGAGCCACGGTTAGCCCTTCTCCCTTTCTCTTTTAATGAGGTCATTAGTCACTCATCACTCCAATAATCCTGCTATAACTGCAATAAAGCTTGTAATAATAAGGGTAGATAAAAAACAAAAGGTAATTTTTAATAACTTAAATGATCTTTTCTTTTTTTTGACTGGATATAGAAGATATTGACAAGTTTAGCAATGGTTAAATCTCCTGCCTAAAGTGTCTTGCTTTAACTTTGTAAAAATATGAAGAACTTGCAAGAGTGGAGCTCTCTCTTTCCAGCTTCTGACATTTGTGTGTCTGATCAATTTTCACTCTGATCTAATTAGCAGAATATGTATGGTGTGCACATGTACAGCCTAACTAATAACTCTGATGATAAATACGTTAGGTAACAGATGAGGTTTTAGGATCTGCTTGTCACTGACTCTGGGATCCCTGATAACCTTAGGACATGTCTTACTCATGCAGTGGACTGCAAGGCAGAATTCTTCTAGACTCTGTTAGATCCAGAATCGGCATCAGCACAGCAAGGGATGAAAATATGAGCCCTGCTTCTCAGCAGCAGAGACACACAGAGCTCTGACGTGACTGACCTCACATCTCATGGGGCTAGGCTGTACAATACATATATATCAGGTGATGATGGTGATAGTTCAGGTGTTTCTAGACATTGTTCCAATGTCTTTATACCTGCCCTCTGTAAGAGACAACTTCAGTTCTTGTGTCAGAGCTTCCTCTTCTGTAGGCTTTGCTCTTGATCTTAACAGAGCACCCTTTTTCTCTGTAGTGTTTACAACAGAGACGTAGCAGTTAATGCCACCCAAAATGCTTCATGTTGGACATAGGAGACCATTCTCAAAAGCAGTTAGGCTGTATCAGCACTGTTGAAGCTACTAAGGTCTCCCCCTCCATAACATACTTTAGATCAGCTGTAGCACCAGTGTTGTGACAAAGCTGCTTCCAGCTGGCTCAAAGAAAAACTATGGCAGAGGCCTTTGAACATTTTGCTGGTACACAACCAGGGCTCAGCCCTCAGAAACCTCAGTTGCACTGGCTGATTTACTAGCATCGGCATAGCCACAAAATTCAGCTTGCTGCACCCTTGCAGCACTGATGCAGCTCATCTCACACGTTTAATCCATTAGACAAATGTGAAATCAATTTGTACATCTGCAGTGGCCATTTGCTCAGGATATCTGAGCACAGTGCAGCTTCACTCGAGCTATTGAGCTTCTCCAACAAGCCTGCCAATTGCCTGGAATTCCTAGACTAACGGCCAAAAAAGCAGCAGGACAGTAGATGATGTATAAAGTTTTGCTGCCAATTATGGTGGAGTTGGCACCTGTGACTTTGGCTCAGTACTGCAGTTCCCACTGTGCAGATCAGTGATTATTGCTTTAATAAGCAGTTCTTAAGTGAGGTACCTGATATCTGTTGTTGCAAGAGATGGAGTGCCAAAGGCACAAAAGATGGGGAAGTTTTAAGAAAACCCTAATCCTTGGGGCTCACCATTCAACTTACCTTCGTTCTATTATTCTTGAAAAAAATTCTTTGTGTTATTTCACCAAAAAAACCCAGAACACACAAAGAGATCTCTCAGTGGGTTGCTTATTAGTTGAGATTTTACAAGTTGCCAAGAGTGCCCAGAATTCTGAGTCCCATTTTACAAGAATTAAGACTGCCGAAGTCTCCATAACTTACCTGTCTGTAAATGCACAATGCTGTTCCCCAAAGGAAGACAAGACATAGGGTTGGTTCATAAGTCACTGATGCCAGCAGGACTTTGAAAAGATTCTTATTCAGAAATGTTCATTAAAGTCTGTGTCTCTTTGAACATTGGAAGTGGACACTCATCTATGTAAACATATTATTGTCAGGTCAGTTCTGACAGGTGTGTGAATAGTTTCTCTAAGTTGCATTAAAAGAAGAAGGAAAGGGAGGGTAACAAGATGTTTAGGAACAGGTTAGTTACCGTTTTATCTTTAGAATGGAAACATTAATTGTCTGATGGGCAATAATTTATCCAGATGTAAAGAAAGAACATCTGTCTTTCAATCTGTGTGCTGTGCTTTTGAATGAAAGTACGTTAGTGAACTATTTTATATATGATTCATAATGTCGTAACTGGTCACATATTCTTCAGTTAATATAGATGCAATTAGAACATCAGGTTTAGCAAAAAGGGTAAAAGGTCAGTGTTGTAAAAACTCTGTCCTTAAATCCAGAGGTTGGATCTCTTAAGATTACCCCAAATAACATCTCTTTCTGACACACAGAAATTCACAGTCTGTAGTCAAGTAAAATCTCAGAATGATGTGACGTACAGCATATGTAAAAATTAGTCCCAGCTCCTATGCAAAAGTTGCAACAGAATGTTTCCATTACTAAATGGTGAACAGTTTACAAAGGTAGGTTTGTCTCAGATTTACCAGCAGATGGAGTTGGAACCAGGGTCTTGATATGAACCGTTATGAACAAGAATAAGGTTCTTTTCTGGAATAGCAGAACATAGCTGATGTACCAGTGACATCTCAATTTATAATAGAACAAGTATGCAAGATATAGGCAGAGAGAGATTTTTATTCAAATATAAGCAAAAAAGAACATTTGAGAAGCCTGGAATCTGTGCTGTAATGTCTAACGCAATTTGGAAAAGGTGAGAAAAAGGACAAATATGGCTTTTTCCATTCACAAGCAACTGACTGGGTTATGAAAGTGATGTGTAAGGCTTTAAACTACTTCCAGAGAAAGTAAGCTTAAGACAAAAAAAGCACTGTGCCAAAAATCACATAGTTACAGATCCTCTTTACATAAAATTAATTATTATAGAGACTTTCTGACTTATCTACATTAAAAAATCCAATTATAAAGACATTAATTGTTCAGTTTGGGACTGAAAATTCTAAAAGGTTATTTAATGAAATCAAGAAGTTAAGAAGATATGAAAAAACCCTTATGTACCCATTCTTCCCTCTCAGTTGATGATGCTTCAGCTGTAGGTATAGATGCTTTTCACCTAAATTAATAATGGAACAAAGAGACTAATTGCTTCCACTTTCGTGAAACATATGAAACAAGACTCACCCTGTGACAACTGTATTTTGGTATGAAGACATTCCATGGGTCTTTACATTGGAAGAAGCTGTTCTGATTGCAGACCACAGACCTCCCATTAAAATTCTTGGAACAGAAACTGATTATCTGGCTGATACATTACAGAAGTGGACATTAAGGCAAACTTCTTATCATTATGATATCATAGCTAAGTTATCTGAAAAACAAAGTAAAGCTGTACTTTTCCTGTTGATTATTAGAGATGAAAAGGTTGCCACAAAGAATACTTCTTCTTACTCCTCTTTTGAGGAAGTGGGATCATGTACTGTGGAATGAATCACAGCAGAAAAGGAAAAATTCCCTCAGCATGATTTCCTGCTGTCCTGCAGCTTGTGTAGGCTTTAAAACTTGGGCAAAGTAGGTGAGAAGCATTGCCATCTGGACTGGCAATTTTTTACACTTACTCTGTACAGGTGAAAATGGTCGCAAGGTGTTGGGCAGTGAAGGAGCAAGAACATGCAGTTTAGAAAGATTCAGGAATTTGTGCATAAATCGGTTATCCTGCTCACTGGCAGCTCACAAATGAACTCTGTCAGAGATACTGCAGCACTATCTCCTTCCAGATGTTCTGATAAATAGGTAGAGGCAGAGCAGGGATAAACACCGAAGTCAGTTGATTCTCAGTGGTCCACCTGGGTACCAATTTCAGGATGACCAGAACTGCTGCTACAAGGGTGAAAAATCTTTCTGTTGAACACTAAGAGGATTAACCACAACTGGAAGGAAACTTGTGAGATCACCTAAAACCTTTGCTTAGTGTCCTGTTCCCAGACGCTTTACCTGACCACAGGGAATGCACCTAGGAGCATGGTGTCACTAGGCAGACCAGTGAACTCTAATAATTTGAAAACTGCATGCCTCTGTTTTCACCTTCATTCTATCTCTTTTCTGGTGTTCCTCCTTAAAGATAAAGCCTGAAATAAAAGGCTAGTTTGTCCCTGGTGATCAAACATCACCAATGCACATACATGTTTACAACATTCGCTCTGAACTCTGGAGCCTTCTCAGCTGCTTTTTAACCTTGGCAACACTCAATGGTACTCCTTTCCTGTTTGCCAAGAATTCAGCTTCTTGCCCTAAGGGGCAAGAGTATACCTGGCTCTCTCACATGTCTGCCCAAATTGGTTTCATAAACTACATACCTCCCAGTTAGATTTACCTGCAGTGTTTAATCTAGGAGAAACCATGTGGGTGAATCTATACTAGTACCTTAAGCAGCACCAGCACACCAGCACATGCAATGGCATTCAATAAGCTACTCTGTGAATTTATTAAGAGTACTCCCTGGCATACCTATATCCCTGGTGCTCTCCTAAATTTCTGGGCACAGTCAGGAAATTAGCAAAAGCCAAGACATATTCCCAACAGGCTATTTGTATCTGAACATCCTGTTCAATAGGAGGACATAGCCAGACTGTGCCAGTCCCTGCACTGTTAACATTTACAAGCTGAGATGTAAGCTCAGAGCTCACCTGCAAGACAGGAGCCCAGAACAAACGCAGCAAACCAAAACCTTTCTTGAAAGAAACAAAGAGGAAGAACTCGTTTGGTTTTAATCAATTGCTCAGTGGCAGGAGCTCTAGATTAGGGTAGGGAAAAAGATCCTTGGGGTTGGGTATCCTCCCTCACCCACACACAACTGTGGGGAATCACACTCACCGATGGTCCCTCTTAGGACAAGAAAGCATGAGGTCCTGTAGGCAAAGTGGCATAAATTCAATCGTCCCTATTGTAGAATTGCCCAGGACCCAATTTTTTTAAAGTCGCTTCTCAGAGGAGGAGAATGGATTTGAATCCTTGTACAGCTCCCACACCACAGTGTCCTGATCTGCTGCAAGACGGGTGGCACCATGCACACACCCTTCTTCCTCAAGAGCAAAAAACTCACTTCTAATTTAGCATGAAAAAAAAGACAGAGCACTATTGTAACAAAGACAAACCAAACTACAGATCCTAAAAGAAAGGATTTATATTACTAATTTCAGAAACATGCAAGTGTTCACCATTATACAAGTAAAGGCAGCTCAGAATGCTGCACACAGGGGTCCTCACTTCTGATCATGTCTCTACAGGGTGTTCAGGCACCTTCTCAAGGCTATGGAGTCCATAAAACAGGCCAAGCTCCTTGAGGTGCATTAAGGGTAGCAGGACAGTGAGACGTTTTTCTGCAGATCTTAGGTCAAGACTTATCTTAGATCCAGTCTTTTCTGTAAATACTTCCTGTAAGCTCACTTGGATACTTTGCAGCATCACATATTTCCTTAAAACACACTTAAAAAAATGACAGTCCTATTTCTTTTCCCATTTATGTGCATGTAAATCCAGTGCAACTCCACTGAAACCAGCGAAGCAATAGTTGCAAAACCAGTTGTAAAAGCAACAGGAAAAGCCAGGCTCTGCATTTCTTGGATACAAATCTTGTAGGTGACAAATGATTCTGGAGCCTATTTTGGAATTATCTAACTTGAAACAGCTTTTCAAACCAGAGTACTTAATATTGTATAAAGATCAGTCTTCTGTAGGGCACCCCAAAGTGAAGTTCCCACTATTGAAAGTCACTCTGAAAAATCTTGGCCATTTTTTCAAAGGATGTGTCAGTGTCTCAAACAGATGCAAAAGCAATGGCCACTCAAATAGTTTGGTGTTTACAGGTTCATCAATCAAAAAGAAACACTTTGATCACCTGACATGATTCAAACAACATACTTGATATCTGATACCAGACCGAGATCATACAGATCTAATAAACTTTTGGCTCCTGCAAATTTCTTTTAAAAAATATAAAAGAGGATCAGTTATAGAGAAGTTGATTAATATGCACTCTACTCAAACAGTCTTGAACATCTGTGTATTAAATTCATTTATTAAATTATACCAATCTGTATTTTAATGAGTAAAAGATACTTATTCTGCCATCCATCAAAATAAACTCAGGAAATATTTAACATTATAATCATTTTTCTTGTTTGAACACGAGTTATGAAATATGAATCCCACACTAAGAATGCTGTACTTGCCATTATGATCAAATATGTTTTTACAGGTGCACCAAATATTCTGTTTTCATTTCATTCTCAAACTGTTGAAAATATAAACCATGTTTTATATTTCTTAGATAGGTAATATTGCCTTTTTCCCCCCACATGGCACCCATTATTAGTGAGTTATTACCATGCCTTTTTTCAAACACACAGTGCATATCCTAAACTTGCTTAGTAATGAAAATACAGATTTATGTAACATCTAGTATCAAATGACATTTAGGGCACACTTTTGTATTGAAAGGTTTGGGGCACTAATAACTTTCAAGTGCATGTTAATATTGCTAGATAAAGTGTATACAATCTATTGGGTCAAGTTCAGTCTTTTACCACTTCTCTTTTTTTGCCCAAGGAAAGTTAACTTTAGGTACAAAAAGATTTAATATATGCATGCACTGAATTTTTGTTTCTTTTTGTTCTGATAACTGTGATTTTTATTTCCATTTTCTTGGTCTCCTTTTATTAAAAAAAAAAGAAAAGGAAAAAAAACCTGGCAAACAGATAGCAAGCCCAGCTGAGGCAGCAGGTGAGCTAAACTGTAGACTTCTTCCCAGTATCAATTTGACACCATATCAAACACTAAGTACAGTCATTAAAAACATTCCTTCTGTCTATTTGTACAGAGTGAATAGCCAGTTAAAGACAGAGCTTAGCGCTGGAAACCATATTCTCAAAGAAAATATTTGTGAGAGCACAGTGAAGAAAAGCAAGATATGACTGCAAGGCACAGAGCTTCTCATCTGGTATTGAATCCACATGCCTCTGGTGAGTTCAGTGGAGCTACGAGTCCAGTATAGAGGTCTGGCATTGGGACTGTAATAAACAGATAAAATGCACCATATAAATAAGCAAGACTACAATACTATCAAGAATGAAGTGGGACCTTCTCCACTGATTTCAATGGGAGTAGGTTCAAGCTCTGAAAATATATCAGCCATAGAGCCAGAACAATGTAAAAAAAACCAGTTACATTCTGGAAATCAAAAGTAATCACACATTAATCTTTTTTTTTTTTTTTTTCTTTTTTTTTTTGTAAAACAAATCCTGAGAGTAGGAAATAATTTGGCATTATACTGGCAAAGGGGAAAAACCCTTCAATGAAGCCATCACTTCATACAGGTGCAACCACAGCATAAGTTACCACTATGCTAAAATTACAGCTGAGACATCAGCCCCTTTCATGGGTACATGGAAAGGAGGTGATATGAGGAACATTTTTGTCCTGTACCAAAAGTCTGTGTAGATCTAGGAAGTGGTCTGAGCTCTCAAAAATATACAGGCCAAAGGGCTTGACCAATAGCTAGTCCATCATATTCTTAAGTACTGTTTGTGTTGAAATGATCATCCTTAGGAAGATATTCAGTCTTGACTGAAAGACTTAGAATGATGCAAAGCAGCTATCACAACCTAATCTGAGTTATTACAAATATTTCTTATGTGTATTGAAGAATTTCCCACCTCATTTTTAAGTACAATTAACATAGAATTGTATTCCAAATAGAAGATTCCATTGAGAACATGTATGCACCAGTCTTCAAAGATAAATAATTAAATAAATCTGACAGAGGAACCACAGACACCACCTGATCTACCAGAAACATCTGCAAGTTTGCATCTATTGCAATCTACTTAAAAGAAGAGTAGACAAATCCCTCCAGTTGGCTAAATCCTTTATTCACTTTTCTGTACCATACAGATAAAATATGGGCATATGTTCATGTGTAAAAAACACAACGGGGACTTTATTTAACCAGAGAAAGCATTTTTTGTGTACTTATTGAGTTTGTCATTTGAAAAGCACCTTTCTGAATTGCATTCTGTGGATAACTTGGAAATATATTAAATGTATTGTTTAATTGGGGTGATCAACACAGATTAATGATGAAATGCAAATCAATCATTCATGGGATTTTCTCTCCTTTTTACCATTTCTAATCAACACATAAACCAGAAAAACTTCAACTTGAATTGGTGGAATGAGTCCTGCATCTCATTGGTCCCACCTGATTTTAGGAGGATTCCTTATCAACATAGAAATCCACCCTTGTCAGCAACAAACAGGGCTTTAACAGTCTCAAGTCTTATAAATTCCTCAACAGTAAACATACATAAAAAGCAATCTGCATTAAATAGCAGCCCAAAATCTGAGTATTGTTTGTATCAGATATAATACTTAGTTAAATGCTGAACAAAATTGTGTCAGAAATATCGAGGATACTTTAGATACTCAAGTCATTAAATTCTTTTGGGGAATGTCCTTCCCTACAGGTCTCTCAGCATGCAGCTTCAGTTTTGATCTTTTTCAGGCCTGCAAAATATATGAAAAGTTAGCAATTATTTTATGACAAAGCAGGAACATCACACTCTTCTATAAACTTGTGAAAGTTGGAATACTTTGGTAATTTCTCCTCCTCGGTCTCAACCCTGATTTGTAAAACAGCTGACATAAAACAACATAACATTTCAGGATAAAATAGTAAAAGAGTCAGCAAGCTACTCTTGGAATGTTTCCTACCTGACCCAAATCTGGAATTTAAATTCCATGCCTTTACTAAAGAGATTACTCAATCTTCTGCCATCATAAGGAAACTCAAATAGAGCAAAATTACACTTCTGAGTGTGGGTGGTTATCCTGTTCATATGAAAAATTGACAGGAAGAGTTTTCTTTCTTTTACTTGTTAGGGCAACAGAAAGCCGTAAAACAATTTTCATGGGAAAAATTTGTTAATTTAATTAATTTTTAAGACAATAAAATAAGACAAGGAAATAGCAGTGTGTCTATCAGCATTCCACTGAAGTAGTAACTACAATGTCTACAGGCAGAGAAATTTGTAAGCTCCTTTTCCTTTGCCCTTTATAGGCTATTGTGAGTATCTGTGAGATATTCTCCATCTTGGTGTCTAGTGGTCAGGAAGGAAATGCAAGTTTTGAGTACAGAGAAAACACAATCTAACTCTCTTTAAGTGAACTCCACTACCAAACTGTTACATCTACTGGGTTTTACAATTTTTCTATTTTTCTTAAGACTGATTCTTCTAATTATTTCTTTGTCAAAGAGAATTTAACTCTCCTGTGTCCCAATGTAAACTTCACTAGATTTCTTCACCAGATTCTTCACGTAGCTGTTTACAACAGCCATCTGAGGTCTTTGTTAAGCCTTTCTTTCTAATTATTTTATTAAATTATAAGTTTTTCAAGACCTTCTGAATGCACATATTAATACAAAGCTACAGAAAACAAAAATCATGTTAACATATAAAAAAGTATTATTTCGCATGAAAAAAAATTTCTTAGAACATATAACTCAGAGCAGAGACACTCAGTTTACATTGAAGAAGATACCTAGCAAGAAGTAACGATGGAAAAACTTTGGTATAAGAGTCAAATGCAAATTCAATGCAAGTTTACAAAGTTATATGGCTGCAGCAAAGGCAAATATAGTTATGAATTAGATATATAGGAAAAGGAATGATCCTTTTCCTTTTATCTCCCGGACCTTTCTATGGTTCTACCCACCTTGGTCCTTGGAAGTTACTGGCAAATTGGAGGGAATTCACAGGAAAGTACATAAATTGTCCAAGGTTTTATAGCAGCTGATTTGAAATAAATATGTGACTGTCAGAAGGTTAAGTACTAAGCAAAGAGAGAACACAATGGTAACATAGATATGCTTTAATGTCCTAAACACTGGTGTTGTAATAGAAGCATTTAGGATGGTTTTTACAGTTTAAGTGGAGGATTAGGATGGCAGCGGCAAAGTGAAAATTCAGGCAAAATGAACTGAGACCTATTAAACCACAGATTACTTTACAAAAGAAAGTAAAGGAGGCTCAATGACTCTGAATATTTAAATGGGGTAGCCTAATCTATTCAAAGTTATTTTTTCAGAGAATAATTAAATTTTTGGAAGGGAATAAACTAGATCATTGATGTTTAACGTTTCTGTCTGGGTAAGTCACATCTTTCATCAACATTTGGAGAAACATATGCCTTACCATAAAAGATTTGATTCACATGTTCAATTTTTGTATGTGTATAGGCACAGAGCTCCCAGAAAGCAGCAAAGATACTGCACATCTGTGAGTCATCTGAACTGCATGTGTAATACTTCCACATACCTGAATCCTGGATTCGCGCTGGTCTTGGAACCAGCACACTTACTGCACATACATTATCCGACACAAGTCCACCCAGAAGCCTCTGGTAGTTCCTAGCTGTCTGTCAAAGATGATGTCTGAGAACAGGCTGCTTCTACTATTAACAGTTGGACAGATTATTCCTGGTTGCCTTTTTCTTCCTGAGGCAAATTGGGGGTATAAATTTTTTGAAGGCAACCTCAAATACTTCCTAGCCCCCACCTTTCTTATCCTCCCAGCTTTAAAGAGAGAAGCATTGCTATTGCTGCAGTGTATCAGTTAAAATGTTTACTTTTGTTTGTAATATCTACCAGACTTGCAGGTATCTCTCAGAAGTCATATCTTGTCAATTCTGTCTGCTGAGACCATTGCTGTGTATTTCCTGTATGCTGCCTTTTATATCACTACACTGAGAAAAGCAATTGGCAGAGCAGACACAACAGAGATAATGCAACAGTAGAGAAGATAACCATAACTGATAAGAATTATTTACCAATTTACCATTAAAAAATCTTTTCAGTGAAATATCAGCTGAAATTTTGTCTTGGAGATAGTTGAAAATAGTTCCTTAAGACAAAGAAGTAAGAGATTGTTTATAAGAGCTGGTTCTCAGCAGAGGTTTTGGGAAGGAAATAAGCATTCTTCACCAGTTGCACAGTATATTGCCTTAGGCAGAGTACATTGATACTAAAACAGTCTGTCATATTATTCATCTCTGCTCATTTCTGCAGTCGGTTTTGGTGTTGACATGAAAATAAATGAATAACAGAGTATCTAAACAAATGTTTTTTCTAATGGAGATCTTATAAATGACATGCCAGTTACATAAAATGTCAGATTCTCTTCTGTCGCTGTGTTTTGCATCAAAACAAAGTATGTGATTTATGAGGAAAACAATTAAATACAACCAAAAGTGCATGGAAGGACTCTCCCTAAATGCCACAGAGCTTCAAAATGGATTTTTTTTAAACAAGAAATAAAAGTTACTGACAAAATATTTTTAACCTCAGAAGGTCCATGGGGATATCAAGAAACTTACATTACCCTAAAAAGAAAGACCTAGTGGAAGCTCCACAAAGCACTTACAGAGGGGTCAAGGGAATGTATCTCTCCTCTTGCTACAGTTTGGACTAAGCACCCATGTCTTTTCATACTAGGTCCTAAACAACTTGTGGAATGCTTCTAAGTTCAAATAGTCATTAGACTCGAAGAGGAATGGTACAAATTCCTGCACTGTGTCATCCTGACTGTTCTTCCCAGGTCTTCAGTTCTGACTGGTCCCCATCTGATCTTTCCCACCACTGAGTATGAATATTACTGATACTCCCAGAATCCTACTCCATCATGACAGCCCATGGTGCAATTTATCCAGTGATTAATTCCTGCTTCAGAATGCATTTCTAATTCCCCCTCTCTTCCGGGGACTCACACTTGCCCAGGCAGACGATTACACTGCACAATGCATGTTACAAAAAATGTCACAAAGCTCACTGCCTATAGTCAGATGGCCTGAATTCCTGTTGTGAGAACATTAAGAAAATATTTTGTTTGACAAAACTGACACCTACAGAGCCTTTTGGTTTGTGCCACTCAATTCAAAACATACATTTTATTCTGATCAGTTCCTTTCAGATTACTTAAAGGAAGGGGACAAGTAGACTACTGGACCAAGCTAGGAAAACATTCTGGACCAAGTCAGGAGATAAGGTGAAGTGGCAGGATGCTGAAAACACTTCTTGGGATGAAAAAAAGACTGGTGATCAATACTTTTGTTGGGGCCATATTTTAGTTTCAAATGTGTCTCAATTTCAAATATCTGGTGTCAGGGACCTGATTAACCTCACCTGGGGTCATCACCCTTACCTCCTGCCCATGGACCCAGGAGTCTTATCTCAGGCTGATGCTTTCAGTTCTGCCACAAGCTGTGTCATATGTTTGCCTGTCTCCACATCTGACCATGGATTCTGTTGATTCAGACCCAGATATGTGGACCCAGTTTTCGGACTAGCCTGGGGATCAACTGTGTCTGATCCTAGTTACCAAACCTGATCCTGAACCTGGCTCATGGTCCTGGCTTCATCCAGGCCTGCCTTGTCACCATGGACTTTCATGATGATCTGGACTCTTGGCTTATCCCAGCTGTCATCCCAAGGCCTGCCTTGCTCCCTTGCTTGAAGGCAGTGGGACAGGGCTGGCAAGGCCCCCACCCTGCTGAACAGTCCTTAGGGACCAGCTGACCTTGCATCCTGGCACCAGGCCTAAGAAGAGTGATCCAGTGTTCTCAGCACAAATGCCTAAGCTCCACTCAGTTCAGGCTCCACTCCAGGTGTTAAAAGCCAGGCACTTTTTGCACAACTGGTTACTAGTAGTTGTGCTCTACTCCCTTGTGCTCTACTCCCTGCTTGCCATACACCGCATTGCCTCCTATATAGAAAATGTACCCTCATGTTAAACTTGAGGAACTTGATGCCTCATCTGCTGTGTTTCAAGAGAACCCTCCTCAAGCAGGTTGTTCAAAATTTTCCATGTCTACCTTTGAGATGAGTTGATGTACAAGCCAGAATGCAAAAGTCACAAGACCAGAAGGGCACAAAAGAGGATGACCAGCAATCTCCTTGGGAGGGGCAAATGTGAGATTCCAGACCCAATTCCTCAGAAGAAGCATTGCATTAAGCCATCTCTAGATAAATTAAAGCAGTCCAGAGAACAAACATGACCTGCGTTCCCTGTTCTACTCATATTATAATAGCTAGATGAAGATGAACGTTGCTTTTCCCTTTTTTCTTTCTTTTCCTAAGCCGTACAATATTATGAAGGAGACACTCCAGTGACTTGGGTTAGAGTTTGAGTACCTCTGTTCTATGAAGGGTTGACATGCTTACTTTAAGACAGATGCTACTTAGAAACTGCAGAGATTAATTTATAATTAATTTTAAAACTACAGAGATGCATTTATAATTAATTTATAGGTAACATGTTCATTGAATAAGATGGACATCTCAACAAAAAGTAGTGCAGAAAATATCTTACACATTCTAAATAACATTTCTTTTAACTCTGGACTGTATTTGCATTCAAAGACACATGACAAAAATTGTATCACACAAAAATAAGGTAGGACCCGTCCACACACTTGCTTCTCAAAACAAAAAGGAATCTTGAATTAAGAAGTGCATGAATTATAAACCTTATATACACTCCCAGTTATTTTAAAATTTTGTCAAATAAAAGAAGAATAATACCAAACTAAGATGTGGGTAAATTCCTGGCAGTGAGTTAAACCAAAGCAAAATAAAATAAAATAACTAAGCTGTATATACCAATAACTAGACCTTAGAATAACTGGGATTTTGTGTCTACCGAAAAAAAAATATCATTTTGTATTCTTACTAAGTAAAAATTATTATTTTAAATGATTTAAGCAGTTCAAATTTATAATATTTAATAATGAGACTTCCCTTTGATTGAACTATTAATGGGATCATTGATAGTGACATAAATTCTAAGCACATTAAGATACTGCTCACAAACAGAATAAAAATCTTGTTGTTGTTACTTTAAAATTCTATAGTATGAGAATGAATACACAGTTGTTTTAAGTATTTAAGGACTATTGTTTTAGTAATTTGATTTGCAAAGAGATCTGATATAACCCCCCCCCCCAATCTTTATTTTACTTCATATTTCTTTTATATAACTTTAAACTCTGTTTTGAATTCATAGAGTTCCAAATTTCTTAAGTTGCAAAGCAAGTAAAAATTCAATAAATTAATAAAAACCATGTTATGGATAACTGCCTAACTAAAATTCCTGAACCAGTATGGGTGTTTTGTACAGCACTTACCCTAATACTTGACCACTGCAGACGTGTTCCCTAATCTTTTATTCAATTCTGCAGGTTCCGTCTTTTTGTGGGCTGTATATTAGGAAAATAATATTGTTAATGCTCATTTACATAATCAGAAATCACTGTATTCCCATGATTTTTTCATTTCCCTTCTGTAGCTTGATAAGGTTATTAAAATTATAGGCCAGAATATGGCATGATGATTGGAGAAGTGTTTTCTGAGACTGTGTGCCGGTTAGAACTGAAATTACTATTTGTTTCAAAATGTTCCAGGGAATGATTGCCCACCAAGATAATGTAAGTTAAGTAAAGAAAACTTCAAACAGTGTTTAACGATCAAGTTGTATCATGCGTATTTAAGGGAAATTCCATGTATTTAATACAGTGCCCTGTGTTGCAGAGTGCAATTCTAGTCTCTTTTAGAAGTTTGTTCTTCCTATTTTTCTAAGAGTACCATAAAAAATCATTGTTACAATTTATCATTTGAAACACTCAATGCTAGCATTTTATAGAAGCATAAGTAATTATAAGGAAAGGATATGTTATAGAAATAATAAAGTCCCAGTATAAAGGTCAAGCTGTGTGAAGCAAAAAGCTTTTTTTAAAGAATCTCAAGTTCTGACCTAGAGACCTTCAAAATCATGATCATCCCTACCTCTGTTCAAATTAAATGGTTAGGTCAAGAAGCATATCTTAATATCTTTGGCATAACTTTTACTTAGAATGCACTCTTGAGAGACCAAATATCATGCAGATATGTGCACAGAATAACAATATTTGCCAACAGCAACTGCACTCACTCTCTCATTTTATTTTACTCTTCCTTGTGTTTCTGGTTCTTTGCTTTTAAGAACAATTAAGGACAATATTTAGTTAAGTCTTAGTCTGAAAATTATTGAAACAAATTCACTCTGAATTAACCTTTTTATATGCTGTTGCTAGAGCAGCTAGAAGTTCCAGCTTTGTCAAACTGAATATTATAGAATCTTGCAAAACCCACTATAATTGTACCAAAGAATATCCGTGTTAGACATAAGGTGTTAGGTAAATGAGCCCAAAAGGCAGAGAACATAAAATAACAGTCAGAGGTTTGTGGATAGCAATTGCTCAGTGAACATTCATAACTCATCTGCAAAACAGCATATTACCAAAAAAAAAAAAAGGATATAAATGTGCATTTGAAGAGAACACAAATTAACACAGTTCTCTGACTACAGAGGACAATTCATTGACAGATCACTGTGATATATTCTACATGATTTTAATGCCTTCCAATGTCAGCCCTTGTGCAAAGTATTTTCAGACCTTTTTCTTCACTATTATTTTAGCTTCACTTATTTCACAGCAAAAGGCAAGGGAAAAATATTTGCAATATAAGCTGTAAAATCCAAAACACTTGTTACAGAAAAGTGTCATTCAAACGAATGGAAGATGTTGAACAAGATGGAAGCAAGTGGATAAATGAATAACTGTGAACTTGTAGTCACTTTTTTCTAAGCTCCAGGAAAAACAATATTGTTTAGGAAGTCAGCTGGATGTCATTGAAGCACACACTGCTCTGTAATGGACATGGAAAACTATGGCTCTATTTTTTGAGTATTGCCTAAAGGGTTCAAGAGTTGATTAAATCAATGGGAATTCCATGTACCATTTTCAGAACTGGATTTGAAAACTACTAATTTAAGTGCACTTTGCAAATGGAAATACGAAGTATTTATATGATGGAGAATTAAAGTCTTTCCATATTCTACTACAGACCTCCCAGGCACTGGTGAGAACATCCTTCCATATCTCCCCTTCTCTACATTAACTTTATTATTCTTCTCCATTCACAGACAGCCTTTTTCAGCATAACCTCCATATTCTTTCTATTTTCTCCATCTTTTTATCTCTTTTGCTTATTGTATCCATTAACAGATAAGCATATATTTTTATTGAACATGTATTTATAAAAAATAACATGAAAAAAACACTTGAAAATCATATGCAAAAATGAAAGAGTGTGACAGAAATAAGCTTGCTTGTGTAACCTCAACAGATTGATCTTGGGCATATGCATTTTGATACAGGCTTCAATTACACGATCACAAACTTTTTTCCATAGCAACCCTGCCATTTCAGTGCTCAGATGGGATGGTCCTTACTTAATGAACAGCTGTTCAATATTTACTTCATTGTTCAATACATGGTCCCATTGTTCAATGGATGGCCTCATGCCATCTTTGTTGCATGCTATTCAAACCCTTCTCTAAAGACATTTATTAACTTCCCCATGAGTTTTCTTTTATGATGTTCAACAATATAGTTTTGAAAGCTTTACAAATATCAATTATAACCTCAGTATCCATGTGAGATGATGGTTTTTTTACGCATCCTACAAATGCAGAACTGAAGTTATACTTAATAATGAGTATCCAGTTTGAAAAACTTTGTGTTTTATCTACAGCTCCCGTTGACCTAAGTTGCAGCTGGGAGTCTTCAGTACTTTAAATTTGTTTCCACAATCTGAGGCTGGGTACCGAGAAAATGAAGCACATTCTGTTAGCAGCTATCTATGCAAAGTTTGATTTAAGCTACTTTCACAGTATCACTTACCTGGAGCTAGAGATGGGAAGAGAATTCAAACATCTAGTCAAGCATCCACATCTTCATTATAAGGCTCTCCTTTTCTCTTCCCGAAATCTCTTTCTTCAGCTTTACATTCTTTCCCACTTCTGCAGCAAATGAGTGATGAAGACAACCTTATCTGTGATACAAACTCCAGAGACATAATTTCGGTCCTCTTCAGGATACAGATCCTAGAAGTAAAAACATAGAGATCTCTAACTAAAAGTTGTGCCGTGATGCATAGGCAAACTTTTAAAGTAGTATTTTCTACTCTTTGATGCCCTGAATTTTCAATCTGAATATCGTGTTATTTCCCACTTCCAGTTTTCCCTGTTACACTTAGCCCCTATAATGTTAATTTCTTCTCTTTAGTTTCCTCTTTGTTTTCCTTTAGCTCTTCATTAGATCCATGACCCTTGTTTCTTGAGTTATATTCTTCCAGTCCAGCCCATTTCTTTCTCAAAATCTTTTGTTTCTATTGCATACAAGCATGTGGTTCCTTCAACTTTTTGCAACATAAAACCCGTTATAGCTGAAAACAGATAACTGTCATAGAGAGACTAGTGCAAGGCCAGTTCCCTGCTCTCATTTTAGTGTCCATATAAGCCAGAAAGTCTGTCTTTGTCTCTACTGTGAGCTAGGACATACTCAATTTCTCGGTGAGGGATGGTGCCTACCAAGTAGAGAAAGACATAGGGACCTAGGCACCTGAGGATGCTTCGGAAATTTAATCCATAAAATTTAAGGGCTTTTATCTGCATCCTCACTGAAGTAGCAAACGCTGACCAAGGGCATACCTTTTCTTGCTAAACCAAGCCCCTGAAAATTTTCATTTTCCTTTCCTTAGGTTTAGGAGCACTGGCGTATTTCAAAGAGTGGATTTCAAGAACTTCAGTGACATGGGCAAAAATACATATTTTTTCCTTGCATTATTCCTAGAAATGGCAGGACTATTTTGGCTGGAGCTTTCCAGAAAAGTACAGGCTGGGACAGTTACTTGGCGTGGAAAACTTCAATCAAAACAGTTACAGTTTGGCACCATTGTAAGTAGAAGAAATCAAGGTTTCATAATAGGAAACATTAGGTAATTTTTATAATAGGCAGTTCTATCACCTATAAAACCTTTAAACATAATAAAATATTATGTGTGTAAACAAATATCAAGAAAAGTCCTATTAAAAAGTATCCTGGTGAAATGAAAAGGAGAAAAAAAAAACATGCAAAAAATTGAAATATCACATCCTGACCCTGAAAAATAAAGACACATACACTTCTCCACCTTAACACAGGAAGTGTCTTGAGCTTTCTTCACCTCAGTAAAAAAACAAAAGAACACAAAACATAACTTTAATCTGCCAGGAAAAAAAAAAAAAAAAAGAAAAGTAAATATTAAGTTAGAGTCCTTGAGCTTTCCTGCTTCCCTGTATGGCTAGTCTAGGGCCCAGCTTCTGACATTCTTCTGTCTGCTTTAATGTAGCATAATGCTTCTCCAGAAAATGTATTTTCATTTTCTCTGTGTATTATAATCTGTATTATAATATTTTTTTCATCTCACTCTTATTTTCCTGTTCTGTCAATATCCAAGATATTGAAGAACATCTGATTGCCCTGTATTCCAGGCCAGGACTTACTTCAAAACTTTAAAATGTCTTTTACTGACTTTTTTAACAATTTTATTACAAAATACTGCCCTGGAATGAAATACAGTAGTGATATTCAAGGAATATTAGTTTGGACTGCTTAAGATAGTTAAAAATCACATTTATTCAATAGTTCCTACTTTTTAAAACAGAGAAGGATTTATGATTGCCTAATCTTTCTTACATAACATACTATAAATATTCCACAATAATTTTTTTCTATTTTCTTTTGATATTTCTTTTTATATTTCTTTTATAATG
>JANIJG010002220.1:15402-51284 GCA_024611175.1 Megaceryle torquata | reverse complement strand
GGTGGGGTGGTCTCCGGCCACACCGGGTGCCGGTGCCACTTTGGGGGGGGGGACGACACACAGAGGACACGAGACACCCAAAGGCATTTTTATTGGGGAGGGGGCATCTCCTCTGGCCTGCGTCAGGCCCCTGGGCTGGGGAGGGGGGGGGGTGCGTGGGAGACCCCCCCCACCTCTCTCCGTGCCCTGCTCCCCCCCCCGTGGGTCCCTGCACGGCTGTGCCTGTCTTAGGTTGTCCCCCCCGTGGGGAATCTTACCCGTCTCTGGCTAACCAGCCATCGTCGAGGGCCCAGCCCTGGGGGCAAAACTGGGGGGGGGACACACACAAGCACGTGGCCCCCCCCCCCAACTCCTCTGTTGTGTCCCCTCCCCCATTTGGTCATCTCCAAATGGAGCCCCCCCCCCCAACCAGTCAGAGCTGGGGTGGGTGAGGTGAAGAGGCTGGGAAATGAGGGGAGGGGGGAGAAGGGGGTGGGGGGAAAAGGGAGGTGCAGAGATAAACACCCCCCCCCCCCCCCAAAAAGAAAGAAAAGAGGGGGGGGGGGGGGGGGAGGGAGAAGAGAGAAAAGGAGACTTTGGTCAGACCATGTTTGCTTTGCAGACACACACAAAAAGATCTGCCTCTCCTCCCCCACCTCCCTCCATGATTCTGCAAGCCTCTCTTCAAGGAAGTTGAAGTAGAATTAATTTACCCCAAAATGGCCAAGTGTAAATGGAGGAAAATGATTTCCCCACGATTTCACACTGCAGCGGCAACGCACAAAAGACGAAGGACGTCAGCGCAGCACGCGGCGGCAGCGAGCGCGAGGCAGCTGGGCAGAGCTTTTGAAGGAGCTGAGCGTCTGCGTATGGCAAAGGCAGCACAGCTTCTCCAGCTCACTCTCCCAGAAAAGATTCTGGCAAATAATGCCTTTCCCTTAAGCGTATTTTGTGAAGGAGAAAAAGCAAAGAAAAAATAACGATGGGAAACAAAAAGGTTAGTACGTGGGTGGCTTCCTTTCCCAACCAACGTTCCTCCACGTCCCGAGGGGCTGTCCCTGTGCTGAGGAGCACACCATGGTGGCTGCAAGCACATGTCTTGATGTGCTCCCAAAGTCTGCAAGTCCAAAGAGAAAACTACATTCAAGGCTAGCAGTGGGAAAATTCAGAGAACTCTGGGGCTTCCCGAGGCCTTTAGAACTGCTCACTGATGTGTTGCCAACATTTCAACAAGAGGCTCCTAAGAGAATTCCCCCTTTAGCCTGTGATAAACCCAGTGCCCCAACAGTGCATTTGCTTGCCAAGAGGAGGGGTGAGGGATGAGAAAACCATTCGAGCATTTTCCTCTTTAAGCAAAAACATTTCATCATTGCAATCAAAAACTGAGGCATCTACTGGGAGAGCATCAAAAACTGGAAGAACGTCAAAAAGCGACATCTACTTTGGAGAGCAACCCCACACCACCCATCTGGGTAGAGCTGCACAGACGCTAACCCCCTGCAGGAGAGACAGTAAGCATTTGTACTGCAGAAATCAGACTCTGGATAGCAAAACGTCCACCCAGGAGAGAGACAGGACAAGAGAGTCCCCACCCTTTCTCCCAGGGGTGTGGAAACATTCCCAGTAACCTAGAAAACAGTCAGGGGTAGCTATTAAGGGCAACTCTAAGGTAGCACTCAGAGCTCCCCAGGGCCTGATCCACACCGTGCTACAATGGGACACGTGCTACCAGGCAGCTCCCACGTAACGCGGCGACAGAGGGAGGCTTCCCATTCCCCATCCTTCCTCCGTGTCTCGGCTAGCCTGGCTCTGCTCTTGAAATAGGTGGCCTCTGAAATTAGGACGCACAAACTCCCTTTTTCCTAGAGCCATTAGCACAATCACAAAAATATATCTAACGCTCAGTGGAATTACAGAACACCTTTAAAAGGTATTTGTTGGTTAATTCACACACCCCACCCCTCCCCCCCCCCCCCCCCCTTTTTGACCTTTATTCAAGGGGAAAACTGCCAATTGCACAAAATCCTGCCAACTCCAAGAAGCTTAATTGTGCAGATTACGGTCTGTTTGTAACACAGATTATTAAAAGCACACTTGGACCCTTCATGTCCTCACGTTTGATTCAATAATAGGTTCTGCATTAGATAAAGGAGATTTGTTTTGATCCTCTCCTAGCAGATGCAGAGTGCCCCACACCTTCTGTATTCCAGGCTCCATCACCCGTGACCTTTTCGTGTAAGTGGTGGAGCCACAATAGGCTGCTCTGCACTGTAACTCCCAGCTCCCCACTTTTGGGGCTGGAAGAAAGGCAGGAGGAGATTTACTTCATGCTTTATATGATACTCCTAAGGCAAAAAACCAAACCAAACCAAACACCAAACCACTTCCCTTATTCTAAAAAGAACACACGTCTCTGAGAGACTCTCGGTCTGCGTGGCATGAAAGCCAAGCACGGCTACTTTTGAAAGCATTGCATATAATATTTTTTAAACATAAATTTAAAAAAAGAGTGAAAAGTGCCTTTTGAATTGCAGAGAGTGAGGTGAAACACAGAATCAGAATGGAAAATGTATCCTAGAAATAAATGAAGTTAAATAATTGCCTTCGCTTCATGTTTTTCCCCTCTCTTTCAAAATTTAGTGAGAAAGAAATCTCCTCGCCTCCCCCCAAAAAGTTAAAGCATTTACACTTGCAACTTGTATACAAAAGCAGAGAGATCTCCTTTAATTTCTAGCTATCATTAGGTAACTCCCTGCCCCAGAAGCAAAGCCTGACCTACAGTCTGCCACCCAGAATAGCTGATGGCTGACTTCAGGATTTTGCTTTGCATCTTCACTCTTCAGTTTCCTGCCCCTCAACATTTGCCATAATTAAAAACCAGGGAGTTTCTCTTTAGACACTGTGTATTTTGTGAGGCTATTGCATACACATCACTGCCCTTATGAAAGAAGGGAAGGTGAGCAGAGACCCCAGAGCTGTGGCCTTTTATGTCAGCCAAGGATTCAGAACTGGCTGGTGGAGAAGAGGGGGAGTCACACCAAGCACAGCCTGCACTCCCAACAACCCCGCCGTGGCTTCTCTCCTTTACTGTCTTCTAAAGGATGTAGGAGGTGGCAACAGCTTTCCCTGGTGTTACTGTGCTGTTGGCTGCTTGATAAAAGTCTTTACCTTCCCTAATTGCTGCCCAACACCAGAATAAAAGTGCAGAATACACTTAATTTGAACACACTCTTGTAATTGCGTGCCAGTTCCTCGCTGCTGTACTGTTGATGGGCAGTTGTATGTGGAACAAATTGAAGAAAGCCACAAACTAGTTTCCTAAACGCGGTTGTTTTGTTTGGTTTTTTTTCCCCTCCATTGGCAAAGAAGCGGTGAGTTTTAAAGAGGAAGAACATCTATCTGCAGCTCAATGAGCTGAAAATTCAGAACGAAAACTCCTACAGTCTTCAGAAGTACCCAAGAGCGACACAAAAGTACAAGTATCTTCAAATTTTATGATGAAACTAAATGGAGTCAGCAAATTGAGAGGATGATAAGGATGGAGGAAGACCGAGACACACCTGAACTGTCGGGATAAATGAAATCAACACCCTCTTGCCTTTAACGAAATAGTGCTGGTCTTGTGATACATACCATAAGCTGTCATGCTACTTTTATTATACTTCAGCAAAAACTGTGCATAACTGGCAGCTCCCTACATGTCCAGTTCTGGGTATCAGAAGCTGCCTGTCACATTCAGTGCAGTTGTGCTTCACTTAGTGAAAAATCAGGAGGGCAGCAGATGTGATTCATTCTCCTGCTGCATTGTACTTGAATCCCCTTCTGCTGTGAGACACAAATGAACTCACTTTGGGTGTGCAGGTAAGAAAATTAACTAACACAAATTTTCTTCTCACCCACAAAGAATGCTACAGTCACCTGAAAGCCCATGAAACTCTGCTCCTATAGAACCAGGATAGCCAACATTGATGAATTAGCTGCAGTAGAAGCAGCTCACTGCCATGCAGGTGGGTAGAGGAATTCTGCAAGGTTCTCTCATTTCTGGAGCCCTTTGAAGCAACTTGACAGGATCTTCTTTTTAATGCTTACGTTTTACTGCATACCTGTAAATGTAGCTTTGATGTACTCAAGTAGGTTTACTGAATGCTCTGGGTAATTTTACAAGAGTGGAGCTGTGTAACTACATACTCTCAGTGTTAAATGCAGAAGCGGTTTTGCAGAGGAATTCTCACCTTTCTTCATTGTTTTCAATTTCAGTAGACCCTTATCTTTGCCCCTTTTAGTCAGCGGGTACCACTAGAGCAGACAGCTTTGCCCATCATGCTACTAGTAGCTTCCTTATGGGATTTTCTCGCTTTTAGCCACCACCCCCGATGATCTGCAGGACCTCTAATGAAGGTCTGTGCCTAGTGGTACAGGACAGAGAGTACTGGTTTCTCCTCACTTCTGGCTGAGGAGCTCCTTCTAAACACAGATGCAATGGCTTCAGCTGTTTTACTGGGTAGGTGCATGCTGTCTCGGAGCTCTTACACCACTGTATTATGAAAAGAAGGGCTATTGTGAATATCAATTAAGAGGGTAGGATGGGTAAGTCCCATGAAAGCAAGGATGGGGCAATACTGTCCTCTGAACAAAGATCCAGTTGATCTTGTCTCTTAAACCATCTCTGGCCAGCAACAATATGCAAAGCTGTTTGGTGCCTGTCCTCTCCGAGTGCTGCGTTTGGCCCATTGGCAAACCAATTGCGTTTAGGACTCGACACAACCGTTACATATCAGCCCTGACCAGAACCTGGAAGAAAAAGGAATGCCCTGGAAGGAAAGGAAGTACCTCCCACCTCCCCTGCCACCACCATGGGGACACCTTCTGGTGAGGCAGGCAAACTGTCCTCTTTGAAAGCATTACGTTTCAAATGGGCATCATCTAAAGATACAAGAACTTTCAGGCGATGATTTATTTGTGCTATTTGTGCAGAGTGGAGCCTCACAAAGGTCCAAAAGCTCCCAACTTTGCTACACATATACCCTCTGAACTCACACTGGTGTCAGTGAGCTACCACAGGAAGGGTGAAAGAGATCATAATCATTACAACCATGAAATCAAAATCAAGACTTTCAAGATAAAGTGCCTGGAATTCAAAATTGCCATCTGCAATGGAATATTTTTCCCAGTTTTCTTGTAAGGTATCAGCATTTGGTAAGATACTTCAAACAGCATATTTCAAAGGAAAGAATGAATGTTAATCCCTGCTGATAGCAGAACAGCAATTTTCACTGTGTAAGTGATACACCAGTAGCAAAAGGGGCTCCTAGAAGACAGACTTTCAATGTGCCTCCATATATGACATGTAAATAAACATTTATTTTTTCTTTTAATGTTCAATAATACTAAATTTGATTTGCTGCAAAAATTCTGGGTTGGTTGCCCATTCTTGAAAGCAATCCAGAATTACTCCTTATTTGTAAACGAGAACTTCAAGGAAAAAAATATTTCTTCCGTGAAACTAGATGATCATATGACTCCTATTTGGTCTGAAAAAAACCCCAAAAAGATGACTATTAACTACTGAAAAATACCTAAAGGCATTAGTTTTCTCTTTCCCTCTGAGAACAAGCCTTATGAGGAGCAGCTCAGGGAACCGGGGTTGTTTAGCCTGGAGAAAAGGAGACTCGGGGGAGACCTCCTGAAAGGACCTCGTAGTGAGGTGGGGGTCAATCTCTTGTCCCAAGTAACAAGTGATAGCGCAAGAGGAAATGGCTTTAAGTTGTGCCAGGGAAGGTTTAGGTTGGATATTAGGAAAAATTTCTTCACTGAAAGGGTTGCCAAGTCCTGGAACAGGCTGCCCAGGGCAGTGGTCAAGTCTCCATCCCTGGAGGGATTTAAAAGACACGCAGACGTAACAGTTACGGACATGGCTTAGTGGTGGACTTGGCAGTGCTGGGTTAATGGACCTGATGATCTTAAGGATCTTTTCCAACCCAAATGATTCTATGATTCCATCCATTTGACGACCTACGGGAAAAACTTCCAGGGCCACATCTTAAGCCACCCTGCTTTGTCCAACGGCACCGACTTCCATCTTTGGGTGGTCTTGCCATTGCCTGCTGCTCTCTAGCTCTACCTGTGCTAGCCAGGACCACCCTGGGCACCTCTGCCAAGGGACTGGGAGCTCTCTGCTCTCTCTTCATCTGCCATTCCCAGCAAACCTGCACCTCAGAGCTACAACTGTAACTCCCGAGTATAGGCACAAGAAGTCCTGAGAAGCTGGCTGGGAACTCTCTGTGCATCAGAGGGCTTCATGCAGCACTACACTCTCTCCAGCAGTCCCATGGGAAGGATATCTCCAGGGGCCTGGGAGAGCATCTACCTCTTTTCACACAGCTTTTCTCATTTCAGGCTGGATAGCTGTTGCTCACCCATTAAAATTACTTGTCTATTACCTTTAAAAAAACTGTCTTTCCGATTAATAAAGAGCGAGCTGCTTCCCAAGTCTCATCCGCTACAACCAAAGATTTCCTTTACCGATGCACGTCATTCCTCTGTCTACCATTCACATGGGCTTGTCCTATGACATTAATGCAGCTTTAGCCTCAGCACCCTCTAGCAGATGGCTGCTGGTTCCTATTGTGTCTAAATAAAACAGACTTCATTTAAATCAAAATGTAGACTGTATTGTCTCTTACAGTATAACTACGAAAAACCCCAAACCATTTGCTTAATTCAAAAGTTTCTCAAGATGAGGGATGCGCATTCCAGAAGCCCTGGAAGATGGGGTTTGCTGTACATGTGCCCAGCACCTGTCCCTCTCCTCCCGGTAGGCACGGCTCAGCAGTTAGTCCCTGCTGAGGCACAGAGCTTTTGCTCAGCTGGGAGAAGTCAGAGATGCAGCACTGGGCGTGATCTTCCTTTGAGGGCCCAAAAAAAGGATCATTTCCCTTCCTTGTTATGGCTACACCTCATTCAATATGGGCAAGTGCTTACAAAAAAAGGTCTTGTTTCTGAAGATGACAGCACCTAACCTAACAACAGAGAGAAAAATCTAGAGGTACAGAAAGCCACTGTCCGTCCCTGCAGAGGCCACGGTAGGACAAAAGAACACCACCTTAACCTACCCCATCTACAGATACCCAAGGTACTTCTCATTTCGAATAGCCAAGTCCATGCACGGCTGAGAAAGTTGGAGTGTTATTGCTATAATTATTTTATTCCTTTTCTTTCCGTTTTCTTGCCTTCCCCACCCCTGGGCTCCTTAAAGAAAGACTCCCGGGAGCTTCCATTCAAGGAGTGAAAACAGTGTCAGTGGGGGCTAACTTCTGCAGCACAGGTTGTTGTCACCAATGACCTATTCAACAGCAGCACCACCAGCCTGGCTTTGTCTTCTGCTCCGCTAAACAAACTGATGGCAGACTCAGTCCTGCTGCAGAAATATTGAGAACTGAAGAAAGCACAAAGGGAGCAGGCAGCAGGGTTGAAACATTTAGTGGAAATAGGAGAGATGGTCAATAAAAAGGGATGGAGACTGGATCAAAAGGGGCTGACTTACAATGAAAAATGGGCTAAAAAGGGGTGTGCGCTACCCCACAGGTCAAAAATGACAAAACACTGTGCTCCTGAGGCTGTCGCCTTCTGCACAGTGGGGAGGGATCCGGGAGCGAGGAGAAATGCAAAGCTAGCAACTCACTATATAGACAACACACAAAGGGGGGGAAAAAAACATAAAGGGTGAAATTCTGCAGGGCTTGCAACAAGCTGAGACCACCGACCTCGACGAACCAAATGAATTGTTTAGAGAAGATATTGGAAAGAAAGAGAAACTAAGATAAGGAAGAGTGAGATTTTGGTTAAGGTGTTCATCTGGGACTAGGGAGAGCTGGGTCCACTTTGAGACTTGGCCATCTATCTCCTGGGGGACCAGAAATGAGGCATTTCACCTCTGCAATTCAGCCCTCATCAGTGAATAAATACTCAGGGAGAGGCTATGACGTGTACTTGCGTGTGGCATCCCCTGAGCTCAGCCACACTCCTCTCATGTAAAAGAAAAAAAAAAGTTTGTTGAAACAGCCAGATGTGAAAAAACCCAAATGTTGCATTTTTCTATTTTGCAGGCACTCAAATGGATCCCGCTTCTTCTTAAATAAGTTTTCAAAGCATTAAACTTCCAATCACACCTTTCTATCATTTTCTACCTTTAAGGCACTGAATACAAATATCCAACTGGTGTCCAGTGAATACAGATATCTGAAGCTAGACAGAGATTTTTCCCTTTTCTCTTTTTTTTTTTTGTGTCTCCTATCCTACCTTTTGCTCTTATGTCATGTTCCAAAATCCATTCTCCTCTGGAAAGGTTAGAGGAGATGAGAAAGAGTGAAATCTCAATGCTTATGACTTTCCAAAACCATGGAAAAATAAACTAAAACATTAAAGATATTTGGGGGAAAAAAAAATAAGTAGTAATTTCCTCACTTTAAAGGAGTTCAGCACATTTTCAGGGGAAGGGGAGATTTTTTTGCATCCTTTCTTCTTTCCATATAATTTAAGTTAATTTAAATATAATACCCTCCTTGACTTTTCTTGCAGAAAGAAAGAAGCCCAGAAGAGTAAAACAGCTACACAAAATAGAATTTTTCTGGATATGAAAAGTCCCCCCCACATTCCAATAACAATCCCCCCCTTAAAATTTTTAATAAAACCCTGGCCCCCCCACCCACATCATGAGAGAGTTCATCCGATTAAACTCTGTTCTATGCAACCATCCCTGATAATAACAACAGAGGCTTCTGGATCTTACAAATGGACTCCTACACCCATCACTGGAGTGACCGCAGCCAGAGAGGAACACATCTGTCTACCTTGAGGTAGACAAACTGCTTTCCTCTGTCACGGCAGAAAATAAGGCACCCTCACAGGTCCTGGACAGCAGGGAAGATCTGCCTGTATCCTTCAAACCTACAAAGAGATGGCACGAAGATCACGAGCTGCTAATTGTCAGAGCTGCCTATGTGCACCTTGAAAATGCGTGAGCTGCCTCATCAGCACCTGCTCTTAACTGTGGTAGCTCCACAGAAACCAATTCCCAGATCTGTCCTCAGAGTTGAAATGCTGGCCACCTGGCCGATAGTCTCACAAGCAATAAAATAATTCAAACAGGTCAAGTTACCAACTCCGAAGCAGAGAGGTTTTATCTTTTTTGTTTGTTTTTTTTGCTTCCTGCCACGGAGAGGAAAATTTCCAGTCTCCGTTCAGAATTGGCCATCATTATTAAATGCACACATGGATGGGCTTTTTGGCCGGGATATAAATGACTTAAAGCTGTGATTCAAATAGGTCTATAAAGTGCTTCTATGATGTTCCTCTCCCTTCTTTTTTCCTTTTTTTGAAACTGTCTCTGCTCCACTGTTCTTTGTAGAGATAAGCCCTTGAAAATAACCCTTCTTAAGGTGTAAACTTGGTGACTGTACATTATAGTTAAACATTTGATTTGTTATAGGCTAGAAAAATAGAGAACTTGAAATCTCTTCATGGTGTATTAAAGGTCACACAATTATAATAAAATCTTGCTCCAGCAGCTCCAGTCACAGACAAAATCAGTCTCAAATTTCCAGTGAACAATGAAGTCCCCACAGAGTTTCAGCTTCCCCAGGAAATCAGGGTACCTCAGGCTGTGTTGATTTTAAGGATGTCCTGAATGCCCATCGTAAAAGGCGTGTTACTCAACACAGTCAGAGCTCTGGCGGGGTCCTCTGATTGAAAATACGCTTTTTAATTTACAGCCATCTGGGGCATTGCATTTTTCTGGTTCCAGAAAGTTTAAAAGCAGCCAGCTCTACTCTGTTCGGGCAAGACGCTACCAGCTTGAATGTCATTTCGTAGCATTCTACAGATCAAAATAAAATAATAGTAACACAGAACAAAAATCTACAGCCCCACAATACAAACTAATCTTCCAGCTTCTCATCAAGCGCAACATATTGACAACTGACAATAGGCAATTAATAGATTAATGAGCATAGCTCTTATCTGTCTACATTATGAGTTTATCTGGTTGTAACAGGATGAACACAACACGGGCCTGTGCTCACAGGAGTGCTGTCCCAATAGAAATGAGATCATTGCAGCAAGATACGAATGCGGTATTTTGATTACCAGGTACCGCTCAACGGAACAGAACCCCCCCACGCACACTTTATTCTATACATTTCTAAATTATTCAAGGACAAAGAACAGAATATAATTTACTAGAGAGAGAATTAGACCAAAAGGTTTTATGAAAGCAGGAGAGATTAGGTTTTGATCCAGGGTTAAGACGACCGCTTCTGGCATACACAGAACCTGTCAAGATAGGTGATGGAACGTTAAAAAAAATCCTTTCCACCTCAAATGGAGCCTAAACCCAGTGATGCTTGCAGTGCTAAATAATAAAATTAACTTCAAAAACACCTCGATATCCCAAATTTAAAAAAAAAAATCAGCTGTACAAACTAGCTTTTCAGCAGGTCTAAATCCAAAGAAGGGGGCTGCTGGAAAGGCTGGAAAAGCTCATTCACACCATGGGGAGCTGCGACCTGCGCCAAGGGGACTTGGTGTGCTGCCTGCAGGAGGAGATCTGTCCAAATGGCTGAGGCAGGTAGGTGAAGGCGGTGGGAATCCGGGGAGCCAGAGGACAGTCATCTCGGTTGTATCCAGACCCTGGGGCCCTGGTGGTACTCTTGCCAGTACGGTGCCTCTCCAGCTCCATGCTCACATGCTTCCCATTTCCGCGCCACAGGAAGAAGCCAGCTTTGCTTTCCTCCCACCCAGAGCCAAGTTGTTTCAATGGAGCTGGTCATCAGGAAGGCAGGGACAACCTCTTTTCACTTGTGCCTTGTGATGGGATGAGGGGAGATGGATTCAAGCTTGAGTACAGGAAGTTCCACCTCAACATGAGGAAGAACTTTACTGTAAGAGTTGTAGAGCACCGGAATAGACTCCCCAGAGAGGTTGTGGAGTCTCTTTTTCTGGAGACTTTCCAGACATGTCTGGATTCGTTTCTGTGTGATCTGCTCAAGTTCTGTCCTGCTCTGGCAGGGGGGTTGGACTCAATGTTCTTTGGAGGTCCCTTCCAACAACTAAGATTCTGTGATGAGACAAACGTGGCGTCAAAGTTGCACATTGATCATTCTATGCAATTTTGCTCACGGGTTATTTACTGTTCTTTCTTTCAGAGCCCAGTGCAGCTAAGAAACACACCAGTGGGGTGAATGTTGAATCGGGCTTGGCATTATTCCGTTGTAACACGCTATGCAGTATGAACTCTGGGATTTATTCTGATTTGAACTGAGCCTCTGTATGGGAACAGAGCCATAATCCTGATGATGGCAGTCTCCTGGGAATGTTACTGAGGTGGTCCCGGGTGCCACTGCCCCTCCTGCTCCCTCGCAGCCCACCCAGAGCAGCACGTGGCTCTGCCTCCCCGCGCTGGGGGCAGCGACACGCAGGCTGCTGGCAGTTCAGTCCAGCGGGGGAACAGCTGCTGGCAGGAGCATTTAAACCACGGAAGGAAAAACTGCCAGAGGACATCTCAAAGCTTCCTAACCCACTTTACACCCGGCCCCTCTGCTGTTTTAAACAACCGCCGTGGTGAAATGATGGGAAGGGGCTCAGAGGCTACTTCTGCATTTCTCTGTTCAGATGACAGAAGGAGCTAGACAAGCCCAGAGAAGTATGTATTATATACTGCATTGCAAAGGGAATTCAGTTTGTGCCTCATTTTCAAGAGCTAATATTCTTTTATCTCATCAAATGGTAAACAGCATTGGTAAATCGAGTTTTGATGGCCTATGTATTTGCAAACAAAACTTTATATTCAACCTTTTCTAAGATGATCCCACAAATCTGTGTTGATATCCTCTGTGGTCACATTCTTTACGGGGCTGGAAAATCGAACAGCTTCCCACGTACGTGCACGGCTTTAAACCATGTACATGCACTTCTACATCTCCTAATTGAATGGGACCTTCTAGGCATGCAGTGAAAAGCAGCTTTGGAAAATCAGCGTGAGGAGGGACAGAATATTTTCCAAATGCTGATTTCATTCTGTTCTTGGGTATTCTATTCCACGGGAAACCAAAGTAAAACTTCCCCACTCAGAACTACAATGTGTCATTCAAACGCATCCCTCAGCAAGGCACTCTGCCTCGGCAATGACGTGTTCATGGATGCCTCCCAGAGCACCTGAAGCTCCCGGGCTCCCTGAGGGGAAAGGTACAGACAGCATGGCACAAAGGCTGAGAGATAATGCAGTTCCCTTAAATACAGCCCTTCCTGGGGTACTGCCAGCCATCATTTTAGCTGGACGCCTCAGGACTGCTCTGGTATAATGGCCTTGTCACCTTGCTTCGTCACTCCTCTCTCCAGGATTTGAGACACCCATACGCTGGAAGGCATCACTAAACCACCTGTCCTATCTCCTGGCAAAACCAAGCCGTGAGTGTTTAACGCAGCTTGGTACGTTTGCTCCTTATCCCCATGGCTTAAGTGGGGGGGAAGTCCCAGCAACACCCCCCCCCCCCCCACTTCCGGGAAAACTCTTCGACTTTATGGATCGATCTGGGATCTACTTTTTGCAGTTTCTGGGGAGAAGTGCCAATAGAACTATCAAAACACAACCCCCACCTGTTTCACTGGGACATGCATCCCAGATTAAAGGGTAGGAAACAAATCTGAGCAGAGCAGTTGTGACTCGCTTGTTTCTGTGATACTGTGACACGTAGCACACCGAAGAGACCATCAGTGAACTTTGACACCTATGGAAAATATCTGTAGCACTGAAGAAAGCCCACAGAAAATGACTTCAGTTCTTTAAGCAGGTGATGCTCACTTGTGAAATTTTTCATATAGAGAATTTAAAAAAAAAAGAAAAAAGTTTAACAATCCCTCCTGAACCTGTATTTGGACCAAAACCACCTCGACAGAGAGCAAGGGGAAGAAACAATGATCAAGAGCTGACATCACTGACTGGAGTAAAACTGCTAACAGACAACAGCTTCGGGTGACATGAACTCATGCTGCTCCAGGGAGCTCAGGGGAAGCAGCAGTGCTTTATCTTAGCTAAGAATACCTGGACACAACGGTTTCTCTGTTATATTACAATGAATACCTTAACATACACAAACATTCTCCCGTGAAGGAGTTAATGAAGCCATGCTTAGATCTGTGGACACATTTACAACCCTTTATTTAGGACAGAGGGAAAAATAAAGTCCTTTAAGATACCAGCTACATGAAGCCACAGGAGCCATTATCCAAACCAAGAGCTAGCAAGGCGTTTTAAGCAGCACCTGAACCAAACAGTTACCTTCAAATCTGGTACTGAAACCCCAAAACAGGCAGGGCAAAGGACTTCAGACACACTTAAGCATGAGCTGGGGGGGGGGAAACAAAGTTAAAAATAACTGACAGAAGAAAAAATATTTTTTCCAAACTTCCATTGAACTTGACTGGAATGGAAGAGGTGGTGCACACTTTTCTTTCTCTCAGAGCTCCCATAAAGCCCTACAGTAATGCTGTCCTTATAATCTTGGCATCACATTGCACACCCAGCTGGTACTGAGCTGATTTTTCAGTAGAACTGAAAGTAGAACAGTGGAACTGTGAATTTCCAGGTGAAACAACTTATCATTGGAATAACCAGCTTGTTCAAACAGAATGTTTTAGGCTTTGACGGCCTCCCAGCTCAACAGAGACAGGGATGTCTCATAGAACCACTTGTGGGACTCCTAAGTCAAAATTCTTTGGCAAGGAGGTGATGGACTTCTTAGTTTGTCTGTGACACCTGAGGAGCTGCTTTATCCCATTTTGAACAGTAACAGGAATGAGAAACAATCTTTCTGAAGCCAATGATTCTGAATTTCCATCTCCAATTCTCTCATTTGCATCATTCCACACCCAAACATCCCAACAAAGGTCTTCCAGAAACAAAGTGATATTAAATACCACCTTCTCTAGCCTGACTATTTGGCAGAGCAAGAGGGCTACAGGGAGGCAAGGAGCAGCACTGAGAGAAGTGATGCAGCAGCAGACTGAAGTCCTGACACAGATTTACCTACTTGCCCTAGTACTGGACTGGCTTGAGAGCTTTTTCCACGTAGGTCTGGGCCAGCTTCCACGTCAGGTTTTTTTGTAGGAAAAAGCTATTCAATGCCAGTCACTTGCGGAGAGCGGTGCTCAGCATTACCTAACAGTTCACAAGAGCACTCGAGAACACCCGGAAGAAACAGACAGGAAAACCCAGATAAGTAAGTCAACTCCCAAAGCAAAGGGCACACATCCTCACGCGCAGCCTGTCCTGCCTCTCCCCAGACGATGACATGATGTGCTGGAGAATATTCCTACACTGTAGAGAAATAAAGAGGAACAGGGAATATTCTGGCAGGGAAGTGCAAAGGTAAGATGGTTGGGGAACTGTCTTCCTTATTTTTGCACATTTATTTTCACCTTCTCACAAACACAGCATACATTCACCTACCTTTGTGTGGCATTCCACTCCCTAGTAAACATCAAATACTCCTGAAAGTTTCTGAAGCTAGGAGGTACTTGCTCCCGGTTTATGCACTCTGTCTAAACACCACAGCACTGCACTCTCGACAGAGGCAGGGTCTGGACAACATTCTAAACTGTAACATGGTCTCTCTCATCACATGCAGTGCTCCTACTGAAAAACAAGTACCCACTGGCCTCAGTGCTGCTGTCTGTGCACCGTCTGCAGCCATTAAATAAAGCCCCCGGCGTTTTACTGAGCTGGGATAATCACGCTGGACAAGATACCAGGATCGATGCGGGAGATGAGGATAAAGACCCAACAACTCTGGCGATGTCCTAGAGAAGACTACTAAACAACAGGCCTCCAAAGAGATGGGTGATAGAAAAATCAAACCACACTGAAATTTATCAAGGCTTAAAGCTGCTTAAGAAAATGGCTCAAAGTGAACGATTAATTTCAAACCAGGCCAAATTGAGGAAAAGAACCTTGATGCACACACCAATTTTGTTCCTCAAAGTCAAGAATTGCCTAATCAATAGTAGTGCTAAAAGGAGATGGGTGCTCTCAGGGGTACCATTACAAGGAATTGCACTGGGTTTTAGCCACCTGGCTCCCAATGGCTTTAATAGATGTCACGCGGCTGAAGCCCAGTGTAATGCTTTCAAACCTTACCCCTCAGTCTCCCGGAGCATCCACTGCTGTCAGGTGGCAAATGTGAAACAGCAGGAGGGACTGTGAGATTTACTCCTGTATTGACCAGTACTAGAACATGCCCAGGAATTTGCACTGCTGCTGCAAGTGTCAGTTACTGGATGAAGAAAGGCAAAGCAGGAGAGGGTAAAAGGGGTGAGTGAAAGAAACTTAACCCTTCCTCCGATGATGTGTTGATAGCAGTCTGCACCAGGTACTCACATTGCTGGGCTAATCCAATCAGCCCTCCTCTTCCATTAGCTAAAAATAAGCTAGGACTTTTTAGGCAATGCTCTGACTGCTCCCCCCATTCCAAAGTGTGCTCAAAGTCTTAATGGAAAACCTTCAAGGGGTTTAAGGTTTTAAATCAAATAAAGAAGCAGACAAAATGAGAAAAATCCAATCAGAGCAGAAAGGGTTGTCTTATACCAGAGCTGATTTTCTTTCCATTTTCAGGAGCACTAAACTCCACAGGAGCAGTAGCTGGAGACACAGCAGGATGCAAACAAAATGGGAGAGGAGGAAGAGCTTCTTCCACACTGATATTATGGATAATTTTACACAAGGAGAGGAGTCATCCTGTCAACAAGATCTAGACTTGATTTGTTTTCTGGGCCTGCTACTGATCATCTGTGAGAGGGTGAGTGCTCTGCTGCCTTTTTTCAGGCAGCTTCTGCAGCTCCAGAGCCCTCCAGGGACTGGACTGCCCTGGTGTGCCTAGAGGAGAGCACTGGGAGCTGGTCTCCTCGCAAGAGGTCACTTTGTGGTGGAGCACTCATAGAGCATATGACTACCAAGTAATAGCAACCACTTTTTAAAAGGAAATGGAGAAATATTGCAGTGAAGAAAAACAAATCAAAATGTTCCTACTGTGGAAGTGTGTGGGGAAAGGGAACAGAGGAAAGAAGTAAACCAAGGAACTGAAAAAAAACCCAAACAAACTGAAAAAAATCCAAATCAACCAAACAACAAAGAAATCAAGAAATGAACCCTGGAACAAAATCTGAGCCTGCTGCTTACGCTGAGTGGGGAGGGGAAGGAAAAAACCCCAACAAACAGGATTTATGCACTATCTACCTTCCTGCCAGCCACTCAGAAACCCATGCATCTGAACTTTAGAAGGGTAATGGTTAGACACTGCTTGTAAGAGAAGAAATGGAATGGAAAAGTCTTCCCCCAAATAGCAGACAATTGTTATGAACGTGCAACATCTATGGGGAGGTTTTTTTCCTATATTTTTCTACATATCTCACAGTATGGTCCCTTTCCACTGAACCTTACATACATTTTATGTGCTTTAGAATAATAGTAGTAATTAAAAAAAACCAAAAAAAAAACCAAAACAAAAACCAAACATCCTGAACCAGAACAAAACTATACACTATAAGGAACGGAGAGCACTGCATTTTCTTTTAAAATAAAGGACAAAAGTCTGATAAGAAGATGGTACTTGCAGGTCTGACCCAGATCCCATTACTGTGATAAGCTTTGAATCCACCCATGAGTGCAGGCCTGGCTCACGAGCCACAGAGCATTTGCAAGTGCTGCTGTGACACTGGCTTTTGCAGTATCTCTCTTCATAGGCGTTAGAGCCAAACCACATCAGTTCCCCTCAGCTGAGCTGGATTGGCACTCTGGAAATCCTAGTGTGCCCAGGAAAGGTTTAAATCTTCACAGCTGAGGAGTAAGAGCAACATAGAGCTCAGCTACTGGCTAAAAAAGGCTCAGGAAAAATGAAGGTGGAAGAAAAGGCAGAAAAGGGAGAAAGGATGAGCAGTAAAATAGAGGGAAATTAAATAGGAAAAAGGTACAGCAGGGAAGGGAGAATAGGGGACAGTATGGGAAACAGTGGGGGAAGTTAAATTAATCAAAAATGAGGAAAAGAATTAAGGAAACGAACAATGAGGAACAGAGGAGGGCACTAGAACTCACAAAGGAAAAACAACCAAGAGGCAAGAGAAGGAAACTGGAGACAACAGAAGGAAATAGTGAGGCAGTGAGAGAGAAAAGGGAAGGGGAAAGGTATGAGGAGCTGCAAATGGCAAGACACAGGAGAGAAAACGGGAGAGAGAGGAAAAGGGAGGTAAAGAGAAGGAATTGTACAGGGAAAGGACCAGAAAGAGGAGAACAATCCTAGGGAGCCTGCTGTGGTGGGTCGCAGAGGAGTTCACAAGCCCGTGCACTCCAACTATTTCTCTTTGATTCTGTGTCATTGTCAGGCTTCAGACTGCAGCTGCAAATTGTTTGTCTGGCAGTTCTGGTAGGTTTGATTCAATAACTCCTGTAAGAGGGCAGGCAGGATATCAATGCTGCTTTATTGCCTTTTTCTCTGCCTACAATAGCAATCCTCCAGTTCTACAGTATTATAAAGCGCCATCACTGGGGGTTGTATCTCAGCATAGTCACATCTCATCTTCCTAGACTATAATAAGCTGGCAAAAGTAAAAGTCTGAAACTACGTGAGCTTCACAAAACGATTAACATCGAGGCCTAAAGATCGGTGTCAGGGACAGGCACCAAGCAAACAGACCCTCTCTTCCCCAGAACCACGGTGCGCAGCAGCTACATCCTGCAGGGTCAGCTCCACCAAAAACGTACTTGGTAATCCGGGTCAAATCTCACTTCAGCCACCACTGCACAAAGCATTAACACTCCAGAAACCTGCAGCCACTGCTGGGGAGCGGAGAAAAGAACCCAGGCAGTCCTGTCAGTTGAACAGCTTCTCACACCTCCCTCCAAATCCTTGGGATGCGAGCTCTTCAAAAACAATCACGCATCCATATTGAACATAAAATTGGACCAACTGAGGTGGACTTACTGTTTTGCCTCCTGGAAGCTGGTTCCTTCAGGCTGCGGGGTGTCCCTCACCAGGCTGACATAGAGAAATTTCCCCAGCCTTGAGTGTGCGTGATCTGTCAATAAAAAGAGGCTCTCAGTTACACGACGCTGTCAAATAGCACCTTTTACAAACACTAAATTTAAGTTAAAAATGTCACAGCAAACCAGGAAAATGACCACAGGGAAAACTGCCTGTGAGGCATTTTATTGGTGTGTCTTTTTTAAAAGAAAAATCCCCGGCACGTTTTTCTGGTTAAAGCCACACAGATCAGAACAGAACTTCTCATTCAGGCCGGGGCACTACAAATATTGGGAGTAGCTGAAAAGAAAGAATTCTGTCCGCTTAAATTTTCTCTCACGTACATACGCATATACAAAAAAACCCAGTCTGTTGTAAAAAAAAATCACAGGTGGATGTGTTTAGAAATCATTGTGACTTTACACCACAGTTTATTCCATATATTTCCATCCTTTTGAATCATGCTGTTCAACCTCCCACTTAATAGATTAATTTGCAAATGCTCCCTCAACATTTCAGCCTTTCACGATGGGAGAGCAATTCACTCATCGAGCCTCCATATAATAATGAAAGTTCCCATAGGTTACCTCCACTGCGCCCTATTTCCTTAACCCCTTTCTCCTTTCCCCTCTCTCCCCGTCCCCGATGAGCGCTCTTAAACCTGGACCCATCTGGGATAAGGCAAAAATAAATTTTCTCCTGCAAGGCGACTGCAACCGAATCCATACTGCATGGGTTCTAGAGAAAATGTGACTGTGGCCACATGACTGCAATTCCCCAACACCCTTACCCTGTCGTAACATCCTATTTGTTTTTTCCCCAAGCAGTCATACACACAGAACTGCTGGGATTTCTCATTGATAACCCCAGGTCTCTTTTTTATCTTTGGTACACTGAATAATATGAACTCAGCTGTGGTTCACTAGCTCTAGACTTATTCTTATAGCCCCTAAAAGATCCAAATCCTCCTCAGCTTGGTAAGCACTGCTTCTCACTGTTTGCTTAATCTTTACATTTGGTAGAATCATCAGTGTCTGCGATTTTCCTTGTTATAACCTTCCAGAATAAAACTGACAGGTGAGATCCTGAGCTGCTCTAAGTTGGCATGTCCCTAGCATCACTTTGCTGGTCCAGCTTCACGCATTAAACAGATGCTTCCAAACCAACCTGGAGGGTAAGCCAGCAATTTGAATTTTCCAGTTGTTACTTACGACCGATGGCAGTTTCCTAAGTTGCAGCACTGCTTCATGATTTACATGTATGTAGGGAAAGCCCCAACAGAGCCTGCAGGCAGGCGGGTGGGCGGGCTCGCGTGCTGCAGAATTGGTGCGGCCCTAGGTGCAAGTGAGAGGTAGCTCAAGGTGACCAAGAGTAGCCCTGTTCTCCCAAGAAATTTGCATTAAAGGAACAATCGTTGCGCTTTTTAAAGGAACGATTTTACATTGCACCATATTCCAGAATCTCTCTTTTCTTGTGCAATCTGTTCACTCCATGGAAAAAAAAAACCACAAACCAACCCACAACTGCTTCTGACCAGCAATATAGCACTAAATAAAACAACTGGGGTTCGCACGCACAGCCTCGAAGGTTGTGCCTCTTTAGGGGGAGGAGACAACGGTTAGTTCAAAGTAATTCAGTGCTGACTGGGTTGGGGATAATTTTCTGGCAACTAAGGATGGGATTGAGACCAAGAAATCATTTCAAGTAACTGCAAAGGAGTCACAGGATAGCAACACCTTTCAGTCTCTGGAGACCTAGAATTGATTTGAACTGGTCTACCACTTAAATGGAGAAAAGCTATTATCCCATCACTAATCTCTTGAGCCATTCAGTCCCACTTGAACCAATTTTTTCTTCAACAAGCTACTTTACATATTTCACTTAGCCCACAGTCTTCATGGGAGAAGCTTATCACATGATTTGTGTAAAAAGAGAAGTACCTCTCCCCTTTGCGTTTCTGTTTATTCCTGGGTTTGTTGCTAACATAACAGAGCTATTAAATGTCATCGTCGTCTTTGCTTATGGAAACCTGCTTTTCTTGCTACCACTCGCAAAGTAAGACAATTTAGTCGTTTTTGGAAGAAGACCCAGCCTAGAAGCATGCGTTCTAGAGATTCTTTTTTCCAGATAAATGCAAATTTATTGCCTTCAAATGCCACAGCCATCTTCAGTATAATGCTGATACCTCCTCGATAGCTCTGCAGCCCACAGGTCAGACCCATTATTTGCAGAATAACAACTGGAGCACAGCATTGTCAAGGTTCAAACTTGCAAAAGTAGTCTCTATTTCTTAGTGCATTCATGGGCACCAAAAGGTGGACACGGTGCCCACAAGCATATGAAGAACCCGTAACTAACAATTCAGAACGAATTACAAATTGGGCCTTTGGTGTTGGAAGGGACCTCTGGGGATCATGGAGTCCAACCCCCCTGCCAGAGCAGGGTCACCCAGGGCAGCCCACACAGCAACAGATCCAGGTGGGGCTGGAAAGTCTCCAGAGCAGGAGACTCCACAGCCTCTCTGGGCAGCCTGGGCCAGGCTCTGTCACCCTCACAGCAAAGAAGTTTCTAGTCATGTTGAGGTGGAAATTCCTAAGTTCCAGCTTATACCCATTATTCCTTGTCCTATTACTGGGCACAACTGAAAAGAGACTGACCCCTTCCACTTGACACCCACTCCTCAGCTATTTATAGGCATTAATAAGAGCCTCTCTCTGACTTCTCAAGACTAAACAGCCCCAGGGCTCTCAGCCTTTCTTCATAGATGTCCCAGTCCCTTAACCATCCTTGTAGCACTCTACTGAACTTCCTCCAGTAGATCCCTGTCTCTCTTGAACTGGGGAGCCCAAAACTGGGTACAGTATTCCAGATGTGGTCTCACTAGTAGAGGGGGAGGAGAACCTCCCTAGACACAGGTTTCTTAATGCACCCCAGGAGACCATTGGCCCTCTTGGCCACAAGGCCCCATTGCATGGAGAGCTTACTATCTACTAGGACTCCAAGGTCCTTCTCCATAGAGCTGCTTTCCAGCAGGCCAACCCCTAATCTTTACTGGGTCCTGGTGTTATTCCTCCCCAGATGCAGGCATCTACACTTGCCCTTATTGAACTTCACGAGGTTCACCTTCGCCCAGCTCTCAAGCCTGTCTAGATCTGTCTAGATTGGCTAGCAGCACAGATGGACAGCCAAAGATAATTGTTACCTAATGCACACACTTACATGGGTTAGTACATAGACCCTAAGGATATAATGACTCACAGCTCTGAGAAAATCTATCACTCCTCCCAGCTCCTTTTTCAACACATTATACATTTAAATTACAGTGTTTTGTAATTTATCATCACAACCTATCACTAAGGGGACCTCAGTGTCTTCTGTTTCTAAATGTGGACCTTTAGAGTGCAGTATCTCTCAGCAGAGATGAGGAGCCTTGCTGGCAATTTGAGCATTCAGAAGTAAAGACTTGATGGGTGGTTATATAAAAGCAGGCAGGCTGCTTTTTCCTAGGCTTTCAGCAGTGTTTCGATGTTGGGACAGTGCTACAAATGGTGCAAAAGATTTCCCTACCCATTCTCACAGGTGTCTTGCTGATGTTCTTTTCTCCACTGTCTATAAAATTTGGTACTTTGAAACCACTTTAAATTGAAGAATACTTGTAAATATTTTTCTCAATGGGAGCGTTGTACAATTTTGTAAAAAAAAAACCAGTCTCAATTTCTGGTAATTAGGTAAGAGGTAGAAATCATGCAGCTGGATTATCCTGTTTACCAGGCTCTCAGCTGGAAAAAAACTTGCCTCTTTACCATAAGCAGAGCAAATCTAAAGGGAGGAGGGGGGAAGCTGTACTCTGTGGGATGCCATTTTTGGGCTATAGCTGCATTTTACTACTGATTATTTTAAGATCCTGAAGCAAAAAAGAAACAAATACCAGTTTCCATACCTGAGACAGCATGCTAGATTATGGCTTTTCACTGAAGTCCTGATAGCTCTTTAGGAAATGCTCTGATCTCTGTGTAAGAATAAGAAGCCTTTACTTTACCTGTTAGTGAGCACTTTGGGACTCTACAAGCCATAAGCACTGAAAAGTAATAGCTGTGTTGGTGCTACAAACACACAAAGCAAAAATAATGACCTTTTCTTACACTGTAAACCTTTTGCATTTGTTGTCCTCTTAGTATTCATAAGTAAGTGCATTATCCCCTGGTAAATCTCCCGTGCACAGGCAGCCAGATGGCTTATACATTGCCAGCATCCTCCAGTAAGTCTTCCTAGAGCCTTAAGTGAAGTAAAAATAGTGCATGGGCTTTGGCTTCTCCCTCTCTGCAGGGAAATTTGTCTTTTAAGCAAGGTATCTGGAGGAGGAGGAGTCTGAAATAGAGACCTTATGTTGCAGTAAGCCAGTAGTGCTTTCTAATGAGAGCATCCTGCATATACTGGGAATTTTCCTATATGAAATGCCCCAGCAGTGTGGCTGCAGTGATTGCTTCTGTCTTCAGAGCTAAAATACCTCCCTGTTGTGCTAAGCAGATAGGCCTGTCTGGCTTCATCCAGGTGATATATATTCAAATTGCATACACTTGTCTATAGGAGGAGGATTAGTTTGGCAGTCCTAGTGCAGCTTCTGTTGAAGGCAGCGAGCTCGTGAAACCGTTTCTTTTTCTGTGCCTCTTAATTCACGGCTCAGATTCTACACCTGCGTAACCCACCACTGCTTGTTTGCTGGAACAGACTGTCACCACAGCTCGAGGGCACTCACTGCAACCTCCGTACAGCACTGGGACCCTGACAGCCTTTCAAACCCTGGGGCAAAGTGTCCCTCAGCGGAAGCAGCCTTGTGATCTCGGCCAAGCAGTTTAATCTGGGTAGCTGCTAATGAAACCAGTGGCACTGCTCCTGAGCTGAGGTCACTTACAGACAACTCTGTGTGCAGCTGTGCACGAAATCTAGCCCAGGGTCAGCACAAACCAGCAGCATGATGCTAATCTCTTAGGCTTTACAGTGTGACTCTGCTGCCTTTAGTGGAGTAACCACTGTGTCATCATCATTCCTGTGTACACAGAGTAGCCCAAAGTACCTGTGAAAGTGCTGCTCTAGTCACGACAATTAGTAAGAGGAAAAAAGATGGATGCTGCAAGTTTTCACATTTATGAGGATTCAGGTACCTGAAACAAGGTAGATACTAATCACCCTAATGAGAAAAACATTAATCTGCTTCCAGATCCCCTCTTCCCACCTCACCCCTAAAATTCACTGAGCAGCTGTCTAATCTTGGAGATTATCAGTCCCGCTCGGAGGCTGGCCATCAGCTGAGCTCATCTGACCTCACTGACTGCCTACAGTCCAGCACTCTCTGCATGCCGAGAGCCACCCTCCCAGAGCAACTGGGGGCAATGGATCCTGCCTGAAATGCAGTGAGATTCGAAAGAGCACCAGAGTAGTGCCTCAGTCCCCTGAGAGGGGGAGTGGCACTCACACAGAGATCAAACAGATGCTCAGGAACAACTTGAAACTCAAGATGGAACAAACCACAACAGTCAGAACCATTTTCACCCCTACATACAGCCAGTGTCTCTTACCCGCTGAGTTCTACGAAGAGCTCAGATCACCACCCTCCAAACACTTCTTTTTTCATCCATAAGAGTTTTAGAAAACTTTTTTTTTCTTTTTTTTTTTTCCCCAGAGAAAATAACATGCAATGACTACACGATCTTATCTGATGGAAGCAATTTTGTTACTACAATAAGTGACTGCATTACCTGAGCACTAGCAATTATTAGAATGAGCTGTGTAGATCTAGTCAAAATTAGTTTCCTTTTAATCTCAGTCCTCTCCTACTCTCCCTCACTTAGAATCACCTGAAGTAACATCTTCTGTAACAACTTCTTTTCAGTTTAAATCTTCCTTCCTGCTTCTCCCTTCTCCCCCTTGCCAGGCAGCATTGTTGACTCTATTATAACACGATGATCTGGCCAACTGACATTTCCTAATGAGAACTTGCAACTTTAATACCTGTAACAGTCACGATTAGGGATCATTAGACTCTTGAGACTAATGTTTGTTGGAGACAATTTGATCAGCCCCACAAGTTGTTTTAAATGCAGCATTGGTTCTCAATTACATGTTCTTATAATGCTTCACGTAATGCATGGCCCTCTCTTTCTCACCTGTCCAGAAATTTCTGTGGTGTCTTTTGTACCAAACTCACACTTGTGTGTCACTTTCATCTTGCTCTCCCGTTGGCTGTGCCTGCTTTCCTTCACCTCTTTAAGTTTGCAGGCTTCCTGGATAGATGGATAAACCTTTATAATGAATGAGATGAGGTGCAGACCATGTGCAGACGTTGAATAGTGATCATGCTGCAGGCAGATTTCTTCAGACTGTGCTGCTGGGATGGACCAAACAGTTGGGTTCAAACTCTTGTTAATAGTTTGTGAAGGTAGTGGACTGAATTCTGGTGTCTAATATTTTCTAGCAGGACTCAAAATGTTACAACAGACCAGGAAAAAAGGTTACTTCAGCAACTCAGAGAAATTACTAGAGTTATGAAAGAGGGGAAATTCATAGATGGCATCTCTCCTGAGAAGGAAGCTGAAGAGGCTCCTTACATGGAGGACTGGGAAGGTAAGCAAGAGCCTTTCTTGCCATACCCTGATGAGAAAAAAACTGCATGAGGATTACTTACAGTCCCAGGTCCTTTCCAAATTTTTTGTTGACTTTGTCCTTCCTTTTTCAGAAGTCAGTGTTCAAAACTTCACAAGAGAAGGTTTGTTTTCCCAACCATAATAGAAAGAAAATAGATTTTGAGGCATCCAGCATTTCTTTTAGTGTAAACACTAAGCTATCTGCTGCCAAAAGTGGCATATGAATATTCACATATGCTCCATCTGCTGCTGGGTCTTGGCTGCTGTGGGTTTATAGCTTTCCCTTCCTTCGCTGGACTGGATTTCATGCAAAATCATAAAACCCTTTGAAATCAGAATCAAGTTTTTTTTTTTTTTTGTTGTTTTTTTTTTTGTGTTTTTTTTTTTTTTTTTTTTTTTTTTTTTTATAACATTACTGTTTTTACTTTTGCTTAGTCATTGCTTATTTCTTCCAGTGTTGTAAAAGTCAACTTCAGGGAGCTCATCTTTTAAAAATTCTTTATGTTAATGCCCTTTCGGTTCCTTTGTGCTTACTTGTTACATAAAGATGTTTTCAAGATAGCCTAGTTGAGCTGCTCACTATCATAATTTTAAATGCAGCCTTAATGTCTTGCTTTTTAAGAAGCTTTCAAAAATGATCCAAAACATAAAGCATAAACAGTGGCCTCGAGCTCTGGTTTTTTTAAGTCAAGTTCATGATGCATTTTCTAAAATGAAATGCACAAAGTCATTGACACATCTGTTTTTTCAGCTTGACAAATAATGCTGTTTATAGCAAAAGTCTTCAAAACATGGATCAGTCAATCTGTAGACAAGAGAAAAAACCTAAACCAGATCTATTTAAAGATGTAAGATGTGTGCTTTTCACCTCTTAGCTCCCATAGCTTTTGGTAAAGCTCAGATATTCACTCCTGAAAGTCAGGGTTGATATCCTGGCTCCATAAAAATAAGTGGAGCTTTCTAATCATCTCCTGAGGAGTCATGTTTTGCACAGTCCTGCCATGGATTTATACTGTGACATATACTTGGGATTAAATATAGGACACATGCTGGCAGTGCTAACAGCTATTCTATCACTTTAAGCTGCGTATCGCTTTATTCCTAAGGTTATCCAGAAGAGACCTATCCTGTCTATGATAATTCCGACTGCTTCAAGCGCAAACACGACACAATCCTTGTAGATTACCCTGACCTGAGCCAGCCCTCTGCAGAAGAGCTGGCAGAAAGAATGGAGGGCATGGAAGATGAGGACTACCTGTGCAGTGAAGCCTTGCTATCTGATCTCACCATGGGAAGAGCCAGTCATGAGTTAATGGGGGAAAAGGATGAGGTAGCCAGCATCAGTGAAGAGGAGAGGGACCTTGATCACAGCCAAAGCTCTGAGGAGTGCTGCTGTTGTTACCAGGATGATGATCCTGCTGCCATTGCGGAGAACGCTGGATTCCACGCTGAGAGCTGCAGCGAAGCAGATGAGCCAACCCAAGAGGACCTGTCTGTCGAGTCAGAAAATGAAAATGCAGCACTGGAAAAGCAAAAGGCCGGTGATTCAGATGAAACAGGCACACTGAGAAAGCGTACCACGAAAGGACTGGAGTAATAGGTACAATAGTGGATGTTACCTAGATAGTGAAGGTAGGGGTCATAAACTGTCATCCGTGTGGGTTTTGTTCCCAGTGAAGACTCTGTTCATCTTGTACCAATTTCATCCCTGTGGTAACAATCAGTCGCATCATCTACCTGAACTGAAAGCAAATGCCCTCTTCTGTGCAGTCTTGTCATGGCTTACCATGACATTGCCAACAGCGCTTTGTCCTTGCTTTCTAGAGACTGGTATCTGGGAGCAGCTTACTCAGTTCAGATATTAATGATTCTTTCCAATTCTGAAGCAAAAGTCTTTGGTTTTGCCCTTTGTGAACTCACAGTTAAACAAACGTCTCTTCTGACTCTCTCAAAAGTATCTGTGTGCTATCAGTTATGAAAATTAATCAAATCCATACCTATTTATGAGATTACTGGGAAGCTGGAGGAGAAAGTAAGCCTGAATGTCAACTGATCAGCAGAGCAGACTGTAGTCACAGACGGGACTCTTTCTCAGTGTGTTATTGCTACTGTATGCCCAAGAAACTCTTGTCACTACAATCCACAAAATTCCTATGCTACACAGCCCATCTCCAAGTTTATTCCATGCTGCAGGACCAGTAGCCTAATCTGTTTTGTGTTCCAGGAAGGGCGTGAGCAAGACTGAAGCGTTAAGAGTTGCTCTTTGTCTTTGCCATAGCCATGGTGAAATGTCTTGCCGAAGCTCCCAGATAGATATGAGACCATACTTTGAGTTACAGCAGAACACTAAAAATGTCCCTGAGGATCAAGAAAAAATAAAGCAGTGAGAAGGTTTGTCCTTAAAAGTGGAAAAGAGAGCGAGGATGAACCTCAGATAAAATACAGTTGAAGCAGCACTGGAAACTCCTTATGTTAAATAACCTCCATACTGTGTAGGTACTTTATCAAAGTATTTCTGACACTGGGTATGGAAAGACATAACTGTTTCAAATAAATTACGTTTAATATTTCTGCACAGTGTTCTGTACTGACAAACACAGGAACCTCTATGACAAACACAAGGTAAATTCTGTGAAAATGCAAAAATTGGTTGTTGCACATACTGGTAAATAAATAGATTTGCTACAGAATAGCAAAAAGTTAGTTAAAAAAAAAAAAAAAAAAAGACTTTTGCAGGCTTATCTAAAACTTCATACAGGCTGGAACAAAAATGAGATGCCTGACTGCTCAAAAACAGGGCAAGACGGTGTTGGGTGCCAACAAGTGTAACATATTACAGGCATTATGAAAAAACATGACTGATTAAATATTAAGATCTTTTTTTTGTCAGTTTTGATATTTTCCACTCTTTAATCTAAAGGAAAACTAGACCTTAACATACTCAAATTTTATTCTGCATCATTGTTTTTTTTTAAGAAAGGCAAAGATGAATCAGATGTTTACTGTGGGAATGAAACAAACCCTAAACTGCCTTTTCATTTTACGGCGACAGAAACATTCCTGTAGCAGTTACATTTTCTACTTCTTGAAGTTTAAGTAAACAAGTCAGAAAGAAAGGTGCATTTTTCTTTATAGGCACATTCTAAAATTGGTATTTCTGCAGCTTCTCCTAACCACTGGGTTTTTCAGACTGCCATTAGTTGGACGAAGACAGTGTTGGGTAACAAAACCAGTTCAATGCCTAGGAACTCTCAGAAATTAACCACCTCAAAAGTATTTACTTTCTGGGCTACTTCTAAAGGTGTACCAAATTAGAAAACATCCTCCACAGATATTTTTTCCCTTGTTTCCCTACTCTGGAGTTTAAGAAATTGTTCAACAAGGAGGAACAAAAGCCCCAGTGTTGCAGTGATAGGGCAGGGCTAGACTCACTGCATGAAAAGTCAAAGGAAAAGGGAAGGGCAGTTGGCTCTGTAGTAGATGCAGGCACTTAGAAGGAGAGCTCTTGAGAGCATTTATTTACAGTCAATTCCACAGGTTCAACTTGTTCACAGTTATTTTTAAAGGGGTTTCAACTACCAGACCTCTCTACTTTGCTACAATTAACACCAAGACAAATTAGTATCATGGTTTATGCTCTGGGAACTGTGGGAAGGAAGACAGTAATACCCAGCTATCACCAAAGGAAATTTTTGAAGACTATAAATGTATATATGTGTGTGCGTGTGCACACAGAATGTGTTTGTGCATCTACCATTGGAAAATGGTGGGAGAGTCATAAATTAAACCCACTCCTAATACTAAGAATATACTGGGCATGTAGATAACCCTTTATAGTCTGTATATAACCACCAGAGGACCTGATGTTCCTGTCACCAAGTACAGGATTTTTTTATTTGAAATAAACTGTTAGTTTCAATCACACGAAAAGAATTTTACACTTTTAAGATACTAACAAAATTAACAAAGCTCCATTTTTTCATATGTGTTTTACAGTAACCCGCTGTAAGAGGCTTGTTTCTTACAGAGTCGGTTTCTTAAGGAAAATCCCTGCGTGATTGGCTAATTCTTGTGCAGGGTCCCACTGTTATCCCTCAGAAGACGGGCAACTATTAGCAATGTTAGGGGGTTGGTGGTTTGGTTTTGGTTTTTTAGTGTCCATAGGATTTAATGGCACATTTAATAGCAAAGGTCAAGTTCTTCACCAGCAGACATTTCAGTTCCCCCTTTGAGAGTCAGCAAGGTTTCACGGGATGTCTGCGAGAACAAAATTTGGCCTCACTTCCAAATCCAATCTTCTAGCTTATTCATGTCAATACTGCCCAACTTTTGAGATCCAGATAAACCCACTTTTAAACCAAGACAGACAAGAAGACATCAGGACTCTTGTGAGAGATGGAAGTGTGGCATCATGGAGACACAACAGAACTTAGAAAGAAGAGTTCGGTTACAGCAGCAGGCTTTGGATCAGGTCCGAACCAGAAATAAATGGGTGCCATACAAACCAAGCTGTCGAGGAGAGAAACAAACGGTACAGGCAGCGTTCCTCCCAGTGTCACTCAAGGTGAGCGGTGCCCAGCGCAGTCCGTCAGCGAATACCGGGGCCGTCACTCGCTCTAAGCTGCCAAGCCGCCTGCCAGTTCTCCAGCAAGAGCTCGCCCTGTGTCGTTCCCCAGCACATGCTGCTGGAGTTCCTCCACAGCTGTAAATGGGGCTGGTTTGCTTCTCGGTAGCTGTACTCCTGGGACTGTGTATTTCTTTTTTTTTCTGGGCTTAGGGCTCAATCTAGTGCAAGTGTAATAAAAAAAGTGTTATCTTCTTATATGCAATGCAAACACATGAAAAGTTCAAACAACTTAAAGACCCACGGGTCCCCATTTTTGCCTTTGGGAGGAGCTATTTCTTCCATATGAGGGGAGCTGTATCTTAATGGCTTTGATCCTGCAGTTTCTTTGATAAGCTTCCATGCACACCTCTGTCCTCTGACTGGTGACAAGCACAGGAGTGGGAAACAGCACATGGGAAAAACCGTGCATTGTTACACAGCAGGATGACAGTGAGCAGGGTAATAGTTGCATTGCTTAGTGATAAACCCATCCATAATAAACATGGTGTGTGTGTTTTTCTTATATGGTGGCTGCTTGCATGAATGCTAAGAGGGGCTCTCATCCTCCAGATCCAGGCAGATATAAATGAAGAAGAAAAAGAGAAAGGAAGATTATTTTCTGCGAAACAAGCATATCTTTGATGGGCACTGTAAAAAGAGACCTAGTTACACTAGCATCATCTACACCACACTCCTAGCATCAAGCTCTGCTATACTAGTAAAGCAGTTGCTTTCAGCATACAGTCCCCAGATCCCTGGCATCCACAAAACTCAAAGCAAAAGGCACACGCTTGTCAGGAAGCTTAAATTCATCGCATGGGTAGCAAATAATAGAAAAGCACTGAAAACCACTGCAGTAGAAAAAGAGGACGTGAGAAGCATGGCCTCTAGTGTGTAGGTGCTGAGCTTTGCAAGTACAGTTCAAGCAGCCAACTGTCCGAAATGCTGTGCTGTAAGTTGGAATTGCCACCCTGAGAATGCAGAAGGGGGAATCCCTCTACATATGTTGTCCAGTATCTTGATCAGAAACCTGCTCAGCACTTGAAAATTCACCGGCACCCTTGAACTGCACAACGTGGTGAATATCCCCCCTGAGGATGATGATGCAACCGGCATCGAAGGCCACCCTGCTTTGAAAGGAGAGCATATACACAGGGATTTAGCACTCTTTAATTCACAGATATTAACTTTACAGGTTTCACTGTCTTAGCTTTCTGGAGTGTCCCCCTGTGGAAAAAACCCATACATGTTTGAAACAAGAGAAAGTTACAGGTGGAAAAAAAAGAAAAATCAGGAAGCTTAAACCAAGGAAATGGTAGTAACACAGGTTACTAAGAAGCTGAAAAGCATCTATCACCTGTGAGAAAGTATCTGGAGTGATACCAAATAGGAATTCATCCTCCTGGACTTATCTTTTGGACTACATAGCACAACCCGTGCTTTTTAAGAAAAGCATTATTTGTTGGTTTTTTGTTTGTTTGGTTGGTTGGTTTTTTAATCCTAAAACAACAACAAAAAACCTGGTCACAGTGTCATTGAATTCAGTAATTCTTGAGAATCCATCATAAAGAGCCATATTCCACTCTCAGCTTTTTAAGACGACATTGTTACAAATCTTGTAAGAGTCAGCATCGCTGCTGTAGCCTCACTTTACACCAGAATTAACAGTACACAGCTTTGTTATCTTTTCAGCCTACACTGTAAAACACTGACTCTCCAAATAAATACAGCTAGGAATCAAATGTGGCCCCATTGGTTTTTTACTCGGGAAAACTCAGTGGGCCTGATTTAAGTTACTTACTGAGCAATTTTTCAGTCCCTGACACTTGCACAGCACCCTCGTATTTGTTCTGGGCCATCCTCATGAACTAAAATGCTTGAACCTTGATTTCAGTGTAATTTCAATTGCCCAATGAGAACTCTCTGGAGTAGCGTGGGTTGGTTTTCCAGTATTCCAAAGCAAAGCAGTTCAGTCTTCACAGTGAAGTCCAACAGAGAGACCCTTTCTCTACTACTTTTGATTACCCATGGCAGTAACTAGAACACAGGTTTAGGGACTAAGACCTCAGTTTTAGTGCCAGCTCTAAAATTAACTCTCTTCTTTTCCTGATTGCTTTTATCAACTGCCAATCACAGCTCCACTGCCACTGACAGGTGAATAATGTTTACCTGGGGCTCCTGAAGTGCTATAAGGATTTACTAGCTGATGTGTAGCGAGTTTGTGAAGTGTTGGGTTTAGTTTGTGGCTGTTCATTAAGGCTGATGTTTACTAACACAGATTGGCCCCAGATGGAGCACACTGCAATAGGCATAAAAGACCCAACACAAAGCCCACCCCCCTGAATGAAAGCGGGGCTGTTTTGATGAGAGAGGGCTGTATCTTTGGGCTAGGTCCTCGCACCGTGTCCCAGATGTAGTATGCAAGAGGGCATCTCAGCAGATATTTCATGGCACACACAACTCTGCCTGTAACAAGATTCCTAGTTGGTGAAAAAAAAAAAGAGCCCTCTGTCAACTCAGGCATATAGTTAATGTTTTTTCCTAGAAAGCCTATTTTTTTATTCTTAGATGAAATGTTTCTATTTTTAGTATCAAATATCAAATCTCCAAGTGCAAGGCAGCAGAAAATGAGGCAGAGGCTTTAGCAGAAAACACTGCTCTATTTGTGTTTAGCACTGGAAGTACTGACCTTCAGAAATAAATGTAGTGGTGCAGAAAAAAGCAGCATCATAAGGCAAAACCTGAGGCGAGCGCGTTAGAACAGCTACATTATGTTTTTCCAGCAGGACTATCAAGCACTGTTCATATGTCAAATGAGAAAATGGCTGGAGAAAGCAGCTCCTCTCAGCCAAATCAACTTGGTACACCTATGGCTACTTCAAAGACTATTTTCTTTGAGCTCACACCACATCGTGAAAACATTTTTTTAAATAGCTAAAAATTATCATAATGTAGACAAGTCAGGATCTATAGATCTAGTTCTAGCCAGTGAGGACGAGAGAGTCTCCCAAGGGAAGAGAACAGAATGGTACTAATTGGGTTATCTTCTGGTGTCCCCAGGCAGGAATGAAAGCCTCCTGTGACAAGGTGCCCGAGCAAACAAACTCGTTTGAACACTGACCTTCGTTGTATGAGTGGTGCCCAAAGCCAACTGTCACAAAACAGACTCTGGGATTGTGTACTTGTGAGATTTTCTCCATTGGCAAAAGAAGCGATCTCATGACATCATTTTCCAAGGAATCAAGACTAAATGTCTGATAAAATGACGCTTGCCTAGGCAGTAAGCATAGCTTTGAAAAAAAAAAACAAACACCAAAAGAAAAGAAAGAAAAAAAAGAATAAAAAAAAATCAAAAGAAGTAAAAAATATTCCTGCTGTTATTAGGTCAGTCAGCATAGGAAAGGTACATCATTTTGTCCTTGATGCTCAAGAGTGCCTAAGAGAACTGGAAGTGCACTCTTGTTAGGACTTTGGGAATCCCATCCCTTACTGTGTCCTGATCACACTGACAGAGTCCTGCAGCCCAAGTCTGGCACTCTGCACAGGCGACGCAGCAGCAGCAGGAGCTTACTGCTTAAATAAGAGCTCAAATTTCAAGAAAGCTTAAAAAAACCCCCAAACAAACAAACAAATAATTGCCTTGTAATTTAACCCAATTTGTAAGCATTAAAATCAGATAGATTTTAGTGTTAAAATGTTTAGAAATTACATTCTGTTACATTGAGAGAGTTCAAATTATTAAATACTGCTATTTTTAGGGGCATTGTGCCATCTGGGATAACCACGGTAAGAAGTCACAGGTACAGGGTCAAATCTGAGACACAGCCTGCATTGTAAACACCCGACGTGAGTGTAAAGGTAGTCAGAAATCATCAGACTCATTGTTTTTAAATCAGATGGGCATGAAAGAGTAAAAGTCTGCAGCAACAACAGCTTTGAACAGCTGAGTCGCAGCCAAGAGAAAAAAAAAAGAAAAAAAAAACAACAAAAAAATCCCCAAAAGCCAACAAAAGTAGAAAAAGGCAACTTGCAGCACACTCGCCGAGCGGCTCTGTTTGCTACATGAAAGCATAAACAGGCAGTTGCATTAACTAAACCTCTGCGTTGTGCTCAGGAATAATACTTTTAGAACAGCTGGTGATGGAAACTACAACACAACCGACAACACATCACTGTGAGAAGAAAAAGTGTCTAAGATGTTTTTGTCCTTACTGCTTGTTCTGCACATTTAGTGACCAAAAGTGACACAAGGTAAAAAATTCAAGCCTCACTGAGAACATTGACAAGATTTCACAGAATTCAGCAGCATCAAGATTTTATCCCAAGAGCTACTCAGTTTCTAAACAGGTGGCAGAAAACTGCCCATATTTCACTACGGATCCTTCAGTGAGAATTAAACAGGGTACTTGGCACACCAACACCACCTGCCATCCACCAGCCTCAACCCCCCCCTGAGAAGCCTCTCAGCAGAAGGAGGGCGGATGGAAGCAGGTCCAAAAACTATTATTTCCATTCAGCTCCTTGGAACTGAGGCACAAAGAGGTTACAAGATTTGCACAAAGAGGTTACAAGATTTGCACAAAGTCAGACGGTCAGTTTGGATTCAAACTCAGGTGACCTGATCCCCAAGCTTGTGTTCTAACAGCCTCGGCTGATTTTAGCACAGGTTTGTGACTCTTCAGCACTTTTTTTTGCACGCAAGCAGTACCTAAGCACAGAGCAGACACGTGAGTGTTCACTGGGACTTGCTGAGGTTCTGACTCTCAAGTAGGACTTCATTCCAGTCCATGTGCTAGCGAGCTTTTGTCGGAGTAATTTTCAAGCTCCCATTGTAGACTTCAATAAAGCCACGCTAAGCTCTCAGTGTCATTGAGCAATCCAATCATAAATAGGAAGGGGTTTTTCTCAAAAATATAAACATATTTTTTCTAAACTGCGTCCTCTTCCCAAAGCACTTCAGTGAACCAGTGTTCTGGTTCCATTAAACAGTTCCAAGAGAGCCAGTTAATTCAAGTCTTCTCAGTGAAGGTACAGAGAAATATACCCTTACTGAAAAAGGGGGAGCTAAAATTTGTAGGCAGTTAAATAAAATACAACAGGTAAAATAAGTTTTAATGCATTTTCTTCTAATATACAGACATTTGTGAGTATCAGCTACTGAGCTATAGTTCATAGCAAAACACCAGACCATTGAGATAGTTGTGCAAATCCTTTTCTTAGTTCCTTGGCGAGTAACAGAAAGAACTGAAAAATGGCTACGTAATTAATTTCAAACCCTTGCAGAGCAGACCCCTGGAAGGTACATTTCCTACATGAAGAACAACAGACACTCGTTTTCATTGAGTGGCACATAGAAGTGGAGCCTGCACCTACAGCTAGATTAATTCTAGTGCAAAATTTATATGTATAAAACTACTTTCTTCTAGTAATCAAAAGGAGGTTTTTAGAGATGTCTGAGAGTCATTAGCCCATGATTCTAATAAAGGGGGCTGCTGCTTTATCACTATTTGCCAAGCAAAGATATTTTATCGGTGAGCACGTGCTTCTCTAAAACCAGGAAAGATCTTGCAAATGATGTTTTAGGAGAGCAATGGGATAGAGTGGGGGAACTAGTTAGAATGCCCCAGGATCAGACCCCAAAATCTTCCCTCTGACATCTGCCACACATCAGGAGAAATACCAGATAACCCCCTGTCCTATCCTATTAAAGACAAAACATTCTGATACCATCTCTTCAAGGGCAAGAACTCGTTTGCCATGTGACCTTCAGTGCTTGTTGCATCCCTACATGAAACTGCTAATAAATTAATAAGAAAATTCCTATATAGCTAAGAAGTGGGAATGATTTTCTATACTAAGGACTGGGTTGATTTCCTTCTTTTTTAATGGGCAGCAGTCAGGTAAGGTTTTTATAGGTAGAAAAGTGGGTCTAATGCTGAACACTTCTAGGGACCTCACTGATGTCTCTCCATGTTGAAAGTCCCTCCTTTTGTTCACCGAAAGGGAAAGTTAAGACTGGTGGCATTGGCTCACCATGACCAATACCACTCGGTGTCATCTGACTCTGCAATAATGTCTGTCGATTGCGCAGCTCCCAGATTTTATTACAGAGCCCTTTTCACTAAATCTGCTTCAGTTTTAGTACCTCATGAGGGCAGCCAGCTGGGAACACCAGCACTATTGTAAGGCAACTTGAATAGTGAGAGATTTGCCCAGTGATTATTACAAAACCATTCTCACAGACTTGTTAGCATCAGAATTTGCCACAATGGCTTCAGACATTACTGTTTTACGTGCCATATATTATCCTACAAAAGGAGTGCAGTGATGTCTAGCTTCTTATTTTAGGGCACCAACACACTTCAGCTCACAAAATAAATCACTTTCCACCTTCTGAAAAAGGAAAAATAAGGCAGCACTACAAAGGGAATGTGTCTAACAGTCTGCCTCCGGGCTCAGGGACAGTTCTGCTCATTGACTTGCAACCAGTGGTTTGGAAACTCTGGTCACTGTATGTTTACTGAGAAAAATTCTGATTATATTTTAGGCAAGCTTTTTTTTTTTATCAGCTACCTTTTAATGTGTTAATTT
>JANIJG010002220.1:0-15302 GCA_024611175.1 Megaceryle torquata | reverse complement strand
TCCAGAGCAGGAGACTCCACAGCCTCTCTGGGCAGCCTGGGCCAGGCTCTGTCACCCTCACAGGGAAGTTTTTCCTCATGTTGAGGTGGAAATTCCCGTGTTTCACCTTGCTACCATTAAATGAAGCCACTGCATCTGTGGGAGGGCAAGGCTGAGAGCCCGGGAGGCCAGGGCTGTGGTTTAGTGACAAGGCAGCACCAACCCACTGGAATTCTTCCTGGTGAGAAAGCAAGCACGTGTCCATGCTCAAACCTCTCAGCTTCTCTCACTGTGTCTTCCCACACACACACTATTTCTTGTGCTGAGAAGAGCCTGTTTGGTCTACTTTGTACTTTTACTTCCCTTAAGCATTTCCCCCGTAGTTTCTCCCACCACTGAATTTACTCAGCCTCCTCCATCACTCCTGGAATTAGAACCCATGCCTTTGAAAAACCTTCATTGCAGGCAACTAATCCCCCTCCCGCTCGCCCCGCGGGTTATCCTGCCGGAGCAACACTACTTTGATACTGTTCCTCTGGCAGCAATTAGAATCAAATCAGCACCAGGCTGTTTATAAAAAGGGATGTTGCTATAATGACACTATCAATTCTTCCAAACATTGTAGCTATTTATCAAGTGATTAAAGTAGAGTAACTTACTCCAGTTTTACTAGCCTATTTTCCATTGGAACCTAAAAGGTTTTACTGCCTCAAGTATGGCACTTGGACTGCTAATAATTTCGATTTTATTACATTATCATATTTTTTAGATTTATTTCTAGGTTTTTGCATAAGATTCAAATTGTTACCCGGTTTGTAAAAGAAGATAAATTTATCTTGGTCAAAAATCACATTAAGATAATTATCTCGCTGGTTTGGCAGATAATTTTGTTTGTAATATATTGAAAATGCTTATTTTTTGTTTTTCCAGCCACTCATTCTTGCAAAAGTGGCTATTTGTTCCTTGATGCAGGCAACTCCATCTCCCAATCACTGTCAAGAGCTGTCCTGTCTCTTCCCCTTTTCCACACTGTTTGGGGAGAAAAGATGTGCCTGCTCTTGGCTTACCAGCAAGCAACTGTGGACACTGGTATTCCTGGCAGGGCTGAGCTGTCCACTGGTCCAGTGCGGGGGGCTCGGAGCAAGGTAACGCTTCACAGAGCCCAGTGCTGGCCCCATGCACAGAGGCACCAGCACGTCCTCCCAACGGGCTACGGTGTGCACACAGCTTCACTGTGCTCATCAACTATTCCTTGCTTCTCTTTTTTTTTTTAAATGAAATATGAATTACTTGATAGCCGGCAGAAGAGACCACTTCTTGAAGAACAAAGGGAGGTCACTGGCTGATTGCTTCTCCCTTTGGCGTCTCCACCGAGCCCTGCAGGCCCTGAAACTGCTGCCCTGCCTCCCCTGAGCCTCCTCTTCTTCCCCCAGCTCCTGAAAGGAGCAGGCTGCAGAGGACACTGCAGCCTGGCAAGGCAATCAATTCAGAGCCAGTTTAGTCAGATACTAAGTATTGGCTAAAACTCTCAAATGATCAGAAATCTACGACTTACCAGGAGACAGAAGCAAGTTGCAGCAATCTACCCTAGAGTAAGCAAATCAAGCCTGTCCTCTGCCTGGCCAACAGCATCTCTGGGGAAGGTTAAGTTTTATTTTCAATTATCTGGACATCTGTCCTGAGCAGCCTCGGCACCTTGGCCCTACGATGTCTGAAAAACCACCTACAATCTCCATCACTAGCACTTTAATTCAAATTACATTTTCCAATTTATGGAAGATTTTGATACTTAAAAAAGCACAAATTCATCATTAGATCAAACCCTCAAGAGATTTTTTTTTTGTGTGAAAAAACTCCACATAGTGTTTGTTTGGGGGGGGGGAAATCAGCTTTGGGAAAGCTCATGTTTCATATTTTATTTAGAATGCGTGGGGTTTCCTTCGTGCATAATAAAGAGCATTATTGGAAAATAATAATTTTCACTGCCATGTTTACACTTGATGCCAATGGTTAAAATAAAATAGCTCACTCTAAAGATTATTAAGGGAAGGTGCTGCTTAGTACTGATGGAAGTAACTTTGTTACACAGTAAAGTAAGGGGCATTCTGGTCTAGAAAAAGGACAGCAATACCCTGAGTTTTGAGCAGGGTCAACAAGGATTGTTTAATTATTCTAACATGCCAGCACATCAGGCACTCGTGACAGAAGTAGCAACAGACACAAGGTAATAGCCAAAATGTTTTGAGGTATGATGTGGAAATATAAACTTTTTAGGTGAAATGTGATATTTCTAAATATCTAATGCAGCCCAGGAGCTTTACAATCATAATCCTCTTCCTGTATTCTGCCCACTTCTTGCTCACAGGCCCAGGAAGGTACAGGGTGCTTCTCATCTTTTTTTTTTTTTTTTTTTCCTGTTTTAGTGCAAGCAGAGAAAAAGAAGCAATTCAAACCTGGAGAACACCTAAGAGAAGTCCCAAACAGACTTAAACCAAATTTTCTTTGAAATGTTTGAGTTCCGTTTCAGCTTGGGATTAAAGTGAAGATTGGTTTAGATACTTGTGTTATTTCTGATGACAATTCTGTGGTATATAACAGAAATTCATCCCTTTCTAGTGAGAAAGCACCCAGCTTTCTCCTTCACCGATGCTCGGAATGCAGGTGACATTCAAGCCCCTTTCTGCCACCCTCCACAGCCGCGTGGGCAGCAACGCTGGGACAACAAACACCCGACAGAAGCCAAGCAGGAGGGAGGCAGCTGCTGCTCCCTGCACGGAGAATGGGTTCACTTCTGTGGATTTCAGTGCAGTCATCAAGAAATCGCACCAACGATTTGTAGAAATCACAATCCAGACGGGTTGGCAACAAAAGTTTGACTGCTTTGCATACTCCGAATCTCTGAACGTTTTTCTCTTGTAATGACACAGTGAAAAAGCTGATAATCACAAGTTTGGAGTGTATCACCCTGTCCTTTAGCTCCCTCCTTCCTGCTTTTGCAACATAATACACGCATCTCAAAGAAATTAAATGTGTGACATATAAAATCAGTCCGTGTTTTTTGGGGGTTGTCAAAATCCCGGGAAACCAAAACGTTGAAAACCACTTGTCAAAATGTTCTGGGATGAAGTAGTTAAGCTGTCATCAACAGCTTAAACACTGTTTATTTGAATATGTAAAACAATTCTTTGAAAAATCAAAAGTAGGGAGTCTGCTGATCAGAGTTCTTTCTCCAGAGATCTTAATTCAGCTTCCCTGATCTCCTGGGAAAGAAAACCCCACGGGAAGTGAGGCCATACACACCCCCAGTGAAGGGAGTACGCTGCTCTACTTGACACAACTGATTTGACAAAGTATGGCAATGGCATTACCATGGTACTACAGGATTATTACTCTGCAGTGCCATTATTTGAAATGGAGTTACTCTGTGCTTACCGCAAAACAGCAAGTAGCATTTTGCAGTAACACGATAAATAACCCATGTCATCTCTGTATCTACACCTTTTGCAGGAACAGATACAGAGCCAATCTAAAAACAAATCTAAAAGTGCTATAATAATGCTGGAATGACATGCCTCTTAAGCTGTTTACAGCTGACAGGCTAAGTGAAATGGTTTGACAAGGAAGAACACAGTATGTGTTGACAGCCCTGCTTAGTTCATATTTGAAAGGCAAAATTAAAGTCATACTTTTACAAGGTGCAGGATTCCACTCACTTGAAGGACATTCTCTTAAGCAAAGCATGGTATTAAGTCTCTGCCATCCTCCTCCTCCCGTCTCCCATTTTTACGGGTAGGCCGCTAAGTGGCACACCTCAAAAAACCAGTCCTGACTCCCCATCTCAGTAATTGCTCATGAAAACATATCATTTAGAAGAGTATGGAGAAAGCAACAGTGAAAACAGTTGTAAACATTCACCCTCCATAATTTAAGGGAGCATGGCAGCGTACGGGCAGCATTTGGCTTTCCTTACAGCAGGCAGCACTGTTAGGAAAGAGCAAACATCAAACAAAGGCTAAGTGCAAATCCCCTCCATCCACAGAGACACCTTTCACTTGATTGCAGCATATGAGAGAAAAAGATAAAACCACAGTGAATCCTAAAAAAAACCCAAAACAACAAACTAAGAAAGAGCTAAGACAGGGCAGGGAAAAGGGCCAGAGACGGGCACGAGGAAAACCAGACCAGTTTGGCACTGCTTGCACAGCTCTAAAGGAAAGGGAGCAAGAAGGCTCAAAGGGCAAATGGTGGCAATTAGCTGGCTCTCATTTTTACCTTGTACTTGCTAATCCTTTGGGCTAGCAGTAGCCAGAGGCTGGCTGCAGCTCATGCAGTGGTCAGTCTGAGAGCAATTTGGTGGTCTCAGTCCAGCTACCGTTGAAGAGGTTTCCTCGCTGCAAAAGTTCTTGCCAATACTTGGCCCCTCACTGTTGGAGGCCCTGGGAAACCATAAACATGCACCTTCCATCCCACTCTGAGAGGCAGGGAGTGAGGGGTATCATAGGGCAGGTGCCCTGAAGAGAGAAAAGACAATGCCTGTTGCATTTGTACTGGACTGACTTGACCAGCTGAGCTCACCAGGACCAAGGAGCTGCACTGCCAGTGCTCCAGAGCAGTGCAGGTGCTGGCAGCACCTTCCCTACGGCTAGAGTGGAGAGCTGGACCCAACAACTGTAACCTCCATCCAGACTTCGTATGCAGAGCTTCCCAATAGTTCCAGTTGCAGCTCCATGTCTGGAGCCTGCTGGCAAATCACAAACGGGGACTGTTCAAAACTTGCGGTTGAAGCTGCAGCTCAGGAATCAGAATGGTGCTGAGTGGAAGCGTTTTTTCAAACTAATGGAAGTTTTGCCTACATATTTCTTCCCACACATGAAGGTCATCAAATGTTTGTGTGCCAAATGTTAGAATTGATGCCATCCTAATGAACTCTGAAAACATTTTCCTGTCAAAGCAAATAGAACAATTTGACATCACTGATCCCAGCATCGACCAAAGAGGAAAAACAAACAAATCATCAGTTAAAAAACCAGAGGGTTTTTTGTGCTCTGAGTTCAAGGATGTGAGTCCAGCAGCGCAATGACAAAGGGGAGCACGGCGCAGATGACAGAAGGGTTACGCTCACTGCAAAGGAAGTCGGTCCTGAGGAAAAGAGATTGCCTCGGCATCAAGGTCAGAAACGCCTGGGACCTGCCTCCTCCTACCACGTGGCACACACGAGACCCCTCGTGTCTGAGCTGTGCTGGTTACCTGTAATGTGTGCCACAGGTTAGGACCTGAGTGGAGATTAAAACCTACTACTAAACCCTGTCAGAGGCTGCAAACTGATTGCACTCTTCAAAGCAGGCCAGCAGCTCTCAACACGGCTAACAAGAAACTTTTTCTTTCCTGTCAGAGTTGCCTATACTTGTGGCCTCCTCCTGCATCTCCCAGGGCATCTCCCAAACCATCTATCCAAGCATAACCCATGGGGTGGCAATCCTGCTACACCTGGATGGAAGTACGAAGGAAGAGTATCTTACAGCTATGCTGCTAAACTGGGGGTCGGGAGATCCAGACTCGCTTCTTCCTTCCAAGTCACGATTCCCGTGTGGCCCTTGGCAAATCCGGGCTATCATCCTGCAGGGGAAATAACCACACCTCCTACTTTGCCTGTCCTGCTTGTTCAGAAATTTGGGATGAGGTTCATCTTGCTTCTTGGGCATAATTGCTAGCAAATAACTGCCTGGTCATCATCTCTCCAGGTAGCTCAGTATTTCAAGATACAACTAATTAAAGTTAACTTCACTATTCACACGGTACAGAGGAAAAGAGAGAGACTTTCTGCCGAGTACACAGGGGGTCTGGAGGGCTGGTGAAAGCAGCAAGGTACCAAGCACCAACAAAGATCCCAAACTAATGTTTCTTCTCAGTGGCTTTGGCCATTTTGTGATTTTTCACAGAAATTGCCCCAGGATGAAGGTCCAGTTGAAAAGTACAGTGTTAAATCTGGGAATAATGAGAGAAGAACCAGAGCAGAATTAAAAGGATGAAACATACTTTGTTGCTTTGCACATCAAACACATTTCCATTTTATTTACCACGTTAATTTCAAGTTCTCTCATGCTCACCCTGCACCATCACCTATGGCTTTTGAACTGAAAAGTATTATCTCGGCTCCCATTTCTCCAAAAGTCACTTCTAATCTCAGTCACTCTCCAGCCCTGCAGTTTTCCTTCTCCTTGACAAGCCTGACCACTTAAATTTCTATCAGCTCCGACAACATTTACCCACACCCCTTTCTGTTCCCATCTCATTTCTTCCCCTTCCAGTTTTCATGATGCCATCATACATCTATGCCAGCACGCAGAGCATGCGGCAGTAGACATATAGATCCCGGCTGCGTTCGGGAAAGGGGAAAGGTTGAAGTGAATAACATCCTGCGTATGAGTGATTCCCCTGCTCGCTATACTGCAGTGAGCTGTGCTTTCATATCCTGTGATGGATGTGAGTTATGGGTCACTCCCTCACTTGAGAAAATAAATGTACACCACTTGCCAATTGTTATACTGTATATTACAAAATTCTATCACTTAAGATTTATACACTTAGCAAACCAATCACGCAAACAATACAGGCAACAGCTCTACTACCAGGTTTTTTCTGGTTGAGACAGACAGATGCAAAATCACCCTCAAGAATAAAGTGGTGCTACATTAGCCAGAGGGGGACATTTTACGGACAAAGAGTTTATCGTATCCAGAGTTTGCCCTCGGTGGAGTGGACTTAGCATGTGTTAAGTAATGCTTAAGTGATTTGCTGAACTGGCCTAATAGCACAAAACACTCCTGGCTCTATTTGCTTATAAATACATTTCAAGGCACTGATTGAAGTCTGTAGTGCCCTAAATGGTCTGGGACCCAGTTACTTAGGAGATATCATCTCTCCTTATAAATCTTATGTGGTAATTCAGAACCACCAGTTGTTCTTGCTTTCTTTTCCTGGGTGGACAGTGAGCTACTTTTAATGGGAGACGAATGAGCCTGGAACCTGTCCTCATCAGCTGTCGCACACACCACCACTTCAGAGGACTGTCTCAAGGAGAAATACGAAGCTGGCCTCTTCAGCGTGACAAACATCAGTGAATCTCTTGAGCAATCTTTTACTTTACGTTAGCAACAAGGGCTTGGCTGCAACCAGCCATGTGTTGAGGGAAGCTGTTCCAGAAACCTTTTGCTCTTCCTCCTATAACCACAGAAGCGGCGCAAGGGCCGAAGTATCACGCTCACACGCACCACCTCTCCCCAAGGTCTCAGCTGTCCTGGCATCCAGGTAATGCCACCAGAGAGACTGGAAGCTCTCGCTGATCCCTGCTCCAGCAAGGCTCGCTTAAAACACTCCCAGTGCCACCGGCACATCTTAGCTAATGACAGTGTGCCCTGGCCAGCTGCGGTTTATTTACAACCATGTGTTGCATTTCAGGTTCATTTTAACCGGCACGAGCTGCTGAAGCACTGGATGCCCTTATCTGCTTTCCTCAAGGGAAACAGATACAGAAAGTACACAAGATTGCAGGTTTTTAAGATTAAATGCTATAAACACAGATTAAATTATATGCTTTTTATCCCTTTAAGGAACTCTTGTTCATGGCATTCTGTTCCAAGTTTCCAAAATAATTTCTACTTACATTCGCATTTAGAAGCATTTTAAAAAACACGGCAAAGAGGAAACACATTTGAGGGCACAACTGGCAACAGAGAGCTCCAGTCTGCCTCCCGAGTACCCCCAAACCTCAGAAGGCAACAGAGGGAACACCCGGGGCAGCTGAGCCTGCTCGACCAGGGCTGTGCAGACCCCTCTGTGAAGTACCAGAGGGGTCCCCAGCAGGGAGAAGAGGTGATCTCAGCACAACTTCTCAAAACAAAACACTGACACTTAGGGAAAACAACAAGGAAACCATTGTCTTAACCTCTGTTCCCGTGATGCCAGCAAAGACTGTCTGGTCAGCTTCTTGAGAGGAAGCTTGATTACTTGCCTTTTCAGTAAGGCTGCCCTGATGAAAAGGAACTGAGAGAGACAAATAGCCACCCACAGGATAACAGCCTCGGTGGGTTGTTTTGCTGTTTGCTTTAGTTCACTGGCTTAAAAGGGTCAGCAACCTTCATCCTGAGGACCCTATTAGAGAAGTAGTCTTGAGCAAAACATGTAATTAACCTTTGGAACTCACTGTAGCAGGATATCATTGAGGAAGCACATAAGAGAGATTTTCATTTTTTTAAAAGGATTGTACATAAGCAACTCTAAGGACACAATCACATCGTATCAGTATTTTCACTACAAAGAATTCACTGGAAACAGCTGCTCAGCACCGTGCTTCTGGAAATCGAGAACGAACAAAACCAGAGACCAGTAACAAATTCCTCACTCACCAAATGGCAGGTGAATAGAATGGGTGAAACCAATAAGATGAATCCAGACTGCTTAAAGTTTTCAGAAATGGCTGCTCCCAGAGGCAGGAAGAGAAGCTACAGTTGGTGGATGGAAAGGTGACCTCTTCCATTATGGCAATGGTGAAGGGTTATTTGATTTATTCCATTATGGCAATTTTTCTGTCCGGCTCTTTTCTTCATGTCCACTTACTTGCTAGCTCCCAAGTGATGGCCTGCCACAGCCTTAGAAAGATTAATCAGAAGTACATAAACCCCAAACTGACCAGAAAGGCTCAACAAGCAAGTTGAAAGCAGTATAGACGTAGAGATTTCAAAAGGAAAGAATCAGTAGCCAACTGAAAACAATTTTATTTTACTGTGCAGGAAACTCCAGTGGCTTATACTAAGAAGAACCCAACTGACAAACCTGTCTGGCAATGACATCCTGTAAGTGACTTCTGTCAGGTTTAGAAAAAAAAACATAAAATCCTTGGGTTAAAAGGGACAGGGCAGCAGACAGGAGCCATGAGATACCTGGAGCGTGCTGACATTTTGAGTATGTTGAAGCAGCAGGACTCACAACTCTCCTTCAAGACAGAGAGGTTCTGAAACGTGCAGCACATGCTGAATCATCAGGGTTATGGCAGCAAGAGAGTGTGGGAGGGATCTATGCAAAAAGGACACCACAAGTTCTCCCATTTTGTTGCCATTACCATTATAATAAGCAAGAAAACTCATCTTCAGCCCTACTGGGTGAACTTAGCAGAGAGGCAGATTATGGGTAATTCTATTTCTAGTACCATGTAACTAACTACCTGACATTCGCAGGGCTCTATTCTCAGTGTAACACATCCCAGATTCCTCCACATCCAACAATTTATTACAGTTTTAAACAGGTGAACCTTTAGGTTTGATCCAAAGGATGTTCACAAAATAAAATAATTTTTTTTTTTAAAAGTGATTTTTTGGCTTTAACACTTCTCTATACAAAGCCAAAATGTCGTCATGTGTAATGGTGTGGAAAAAAACCCCAACTAACAAAAGCCCCTGCAGCCTTGTGAAACACAGGAAGGGAAACTATGCTGTGAGCTCTGACAGTAATAAAAACATAACTGGATTGATTCTAGAGAATTTATTGAACAAAATTTAGTTAAGGTCTTTTTGTTTTGTTTTGTTTTAACGATTGCACACCACTTAATTTTTATGAGCTCGATTATGCCTTTAAGGCACATTCCAGCAGAGGGCTGAGGTGAAAAACCCTCTCCAGGGAGGATGCAGCAGAAGAAAAAGCCTCTGGGATGTGCAGGAGTTGAGTTAATCCTTTCTAGGCATGTGCTCAGCATTACTGACTTGCAGCTCATGTGCTTGCTCATGGAAAAGCAAATCTGTTGGCCCATGGCTAGGAAGTTTCTGCCTCATCGGGCACTCTCTGCCCAGGTATGAGAGGGGACTGACCCAAACCCTCCTTCAGTCATAACAGCTGCAGACATTTCAGGAACTTGAGTGCCTGGGCCCTTCACCTGCACTCCTCCATCACCAAAACCTGGGCTGTCTGAGGAAGGACAGAGATCATGTATCCCAACCCAGCCAATGCTGGGAAGTTTTTGGTTTTGTTTTTTTAACACTCTTAAGTTGCCCACTCTAGAGAGCACATCATGACTTAAACCACCGACAATATTAAACTTGAGTGACCTGCTTCTCTCACCTGCCCAACTGACCAAGCCACAGTGAACACCGACGGTCACGAAGCCCTTCAACCTCTCTGCTTCCCCAGTGTTAGAAACAGGAACAAGGGTTGGGGCAAGATTTATTGGGTTAGGGGGATGACTGAGCAATATTATGCAGCCCTATCACACTGACCTCCTTACCATGCTTCAGCTGAACTCCTTCCTGAAGCAGAGACCAGAGCTCTGCCTTTTCAGGAGGTGCTAAGCACACTAAGCCTTAGGGCTACTATACCTCAGCCTCCTGATAAGTAGGTGCTGCTCCTTCCACTTCTCTTTGCCAGATAAGAGGACAGAATGCCTCCTTAGCAGAACAGGCTTTTAGTGCCTAGAGAAAACACTAGAAATGGCATAAAAGATTGTTTGTAGTATTTTGGACCCTTGGACCGGGTGCTAAAACTATTCCACAGTTCCTCAAATGCAGCATCCCTCTCCTAAGTGCTGTTGCATATTGAAATGCACACACATTTCCATGAAATGGGTGCAAATCTTGGCCTTAATCCATGAGTGCAAAAAGATCTGCCACGGACTTCTTTCTAGAAAGAATTTCATGGTCCTAAAATGCAGTGTACACCACCCGGGCTTCCCAAGGTCTACCGCTGTAGTCCTGGCAGCAAGCAACCAGCTCCAGGTCTGTGCAGCAACTACTGGACCAGCCATTCTGGGGAGATGTGCCACAAGCTGTAGCCTGTCTCTGAAGTGGTCCAGGCATCAGCACAGAATCTCCAGAGCAGAGCCCAGCCACAACCTCGATAGCACCCCTCACAGCTGCTGAAGGCTGCCTGACCTCTCTTGTTAGGGCACAGCTCCTTAAATTCACCCCCTCCTTGACTCAGCTCTTCAGGGTGACCACATGTAGCCCGTGGTGCAGGGGCAGCAGAGGAACAGACCTACTGCTCGTATTCATGGACTACTGCAGCTGAGCGGCCCTGCATCCTCCCCTGCCACTTGCCCCTCCATACAGAAGTTGTGCGTGCTGGGCATTCCTTCCTTTCCTTACGTCACTTTCCTTTCCTTCCTTCTTCTGCCCCCATCTTCCTTCTGTTCTGGGTTCCAGTCAAACACTGCATTACAAGGACTCTGGAAAGCTAAAAAATGGAGAGTCTGGGCAAGCCAGTCCCACGACCCCGAATGAATAAGAAATACCCATATTTGCCATTAACTTACGATTCGCACTACCAAACGGGTGACCCAAACAACTGGGGCAGCTGGCAGTCCCACACTGACCCTCCTGCTGGCGCTGAGCAGCAGCACCCTACATCAGCCCGCTGTCACAGCCAGCGTCCCCGACGGTCCCCAGCAGAGCCGCCTGCAGTCCCACGGCGCTGCCACCCGGGAGGGCCCCTGCAAGGCGAGGGATAAAGGAGCAGCGGGACTGATACTGTGTCTAACGTGGCACAAGGTGCCCCAGCTAATGAATGGCACTGCCCCAAGTGCAAACAAGCCGGGAAAGGTTCTGTTTTCAAAGAGAGCGTATTGCACTTCAATGAAGATATTTTTTTTCCCCCCCTAAAAAGTTTTAATATACACATTAAATTAAGCTTGAGAAAAGGGGACATTTCATCTTTAATCTATTTACTTCTGAATATTTAACATACAATTCTGGCACCAATCACCAGATTTAACTGGAAAATTACTCACTAATCTGTTTGCTTATTTGGAATAATTGGGTAGGCTGCCAGGGAAGAGGATTTCCTACCCTGTTTAATATCTCAGTTAGTAGTCCAATTTCAGCTTGGCGGCATAATTACTCTGACAGAGCTGTAGCCACAGGGCCTGTGAGTGGGGCTGCTTTTTAAACCGTAAATTATGGAGGATTAGCATTTATGAATTTTAAATCAGGGCTGTGGTAGGAGACACTAAAGCTGCTTAGAGCTTGCAAACCGCTGCATTCAATCACCAGTCATTAACACATTCCTTCCCAGGACTCTCTGCAATCACATTTAATAAATAGGTATTTGTAATTTGCTTCAGAATATTGGGGTTCTGTGTCTCCAGCGTAACTCCAGGGATAAGGAGATCCACTTTCCAGGAAAAAAAAATAAATTAAAAAAAAAAAAATCACAATTTAATCTGCCCCTGATTTTCCTCCCACGTGAGATGTTAAAGGGCTACCTCCTCTGCTTGATTCCTACCGGTTCTTCTACCCGACGGAAAGCGCATGGTTTGATCCCTGCTGTACTTAAACAACTACAAAAATTAAAAACTGCTGAAAATCAGAGCTGCAATGCAGCTGATCAGCAGAGATCTGAACTCTGCCATTCCCCTAGCTCAGGAGCTTTGGTTTGTGAGCTCTCCACTGTTGTGTTTGCCTGTCAGGCTCACGATGAATCATTACGGGGTAAATCCTTCCTTTGATGTAGGCATGTAACTTCTTTTAAGGCCAATGAGAGTTATGTACATGCACTGAGGGCAGAATATTTTATGCCCTGAAGAAGTCATCTTAGGAAAAAAAAAAAAAACTGCCAAAAATCACACCGCTTTGAACTTCGGAGTTGCTCCACTCAGGAGTCTAAAGAGCTCTGAAGCCCTAAGACACGCATCCAAATGCAAATGCTGAGCTCTTCCTCCTCCTAAACATGTGCACCTCTCCCTCTGCGAGCCTGCGGTTCAGCAAGGTATTTCAGTTAGTGCCTCACATCACTGTTACAGTGACCAAAGGACACCCAGAGGAAACCTGCAATTTTTAGACTGACAGTTTTCATATATTAAATCTGTATATGTTAATAAAAATACATAGATAGAGCCTCCTAACATGAAACAGAACAAAGACACGAGTGAAAGTTATAGACAGCAAAGTAAGAAAAGTGAAAAAAACAAAAACCACCAAATAGATCAGAACAAAAACTTTACACAGCATCAGTCATTAAAACCTGAAGAAACTGCAGGCAACTGAAAAAGGACCCTGATTGAACTCCCAGGGCATCCCTGGGTAATTACCCCAGAAACACAGCAGAGCTCCGAGCTCTCAAAGCCACCTCCAGGAAGGGACAGAAAGAATTGCCCTGCCCTTGCGCAGTGCTGGGGAGTGGTACACCCTCCTCAGAGTCTCTCAGCACTGACCTCTGACATGAGCAGGATACCAACTGATGATGCATTACGCTGCAATCAACAGGGCTATTCACTGAAGCAACCTGATGATTTAAGATTCCCAAACCTCATTGAAAGTCGCTGGAAATTAGGCACTTTGAAAAGTCGACACTTTTGAAAATGCCTTTTAATCTCCTAAATTACTCATGCTTTTGAAAACTTTACTCATGCTAAGTACTTTGGGGGCCTCAGTCAGTGAAAGCTAAACTGAAAGACGCTAAGGAAGGACCATTTACACAGAACCCTGCTCAGCTCTTATCTCTCCTCTATCCTCCTGGCAACAATAGACAGAAGGAAAACAGAGCTCTTGACAACACCAGCCCTGTGCCAAGAATTCGTCTGACAGAGTGGCAGGTCCCCGGACCCTATTATGGCTACTCAGACAGATGGAATTTCTTCCCTACTGCACCCAGAGTAGACTTTTTCCAGTTGACCTCCTCCCTCCAAAAGCTGAGAGGTACCACCACATCTCCCCTGACCACTAGAAAGATGCAGTCCTTCCTGCCCCGGGAGCAACAGTTTGATCACTCCTCGAACAGTGCAGACTGTTCCTGTCTTGGCCACCAGCTCCATGCACTGCTCCTCCTTCTACATCATCTTGCCTGCACACTGCTGAAAAGCATTCCTTAATTCCTCTCTTTGATTGCCCCACAGTATTGCCACTGCCGCTAAGCATGCGTGTGCTCCAGGCGTGTGCACACAACAGGGGGGCAAAGGCTGTAGGAGCCAGGGAGAATCATCATGGTTGGAAAAGACCTCTAACATCACTGCATCCAACCATCAACAAAAAACCAAACAACCACTCAAAACCACCACAAAACCACAAACCAACCAACCAAAAAAACCCCCACAACATAAAAGCCACCTCAACATCCCACTAGAGCACACTCTCAAGTGCCTCATCTACGTGTTTTTTGAACGCCTCCAGGGATGGTTGACTCCACCAGCTCCCTGAGTCAGGCACTGGAACGGGCTGCCACTTTTTCAGTAAAGAAATTCTTCCTCATATCTAATCTAAACCTCCCCTGGGGCAACTTCAGGCCAGTTCCTCTGGTCCTGTTAGCTATTTACTAGGGAGAAGACCTCACTACAACCTCCTTGAAGCACCACCACTTGTTGGCGTTCAGAGTCTGAGAAGTGCTTCTAAGAGGTTTCTGTCCCTTTGAGGAGCAGTTGGGAGGCAAGGAATGGAAACACATAGGTGACCAGAGCGAAATGCTCCCCAGAGCATTTAGTGCTGCTTGTCCGGACCCCCCTGGGGATCCCTTGGGACTCACCTACCCCCTAAGGAACTAGAGCAGTGCCCAACCTCTGACCATAAGGGCTACTCTTTGCAGGCAAGACAGAGGGCAGTGAGCCACCTGAACCTTATCCTAAACACCTCTTCAAACACCCTCCTCCCTATCCTCTATCGTACCGTGGGAGGGGAACAAGGCACCGTGCAAGGAACTGTAGCTGTGCGTTGTTTGGAAAAGCACCGAACAGCAGGACATTTCCCAGGGCTGTTCAAGTTGGCTTTGGGAGCATTACTGTGACATCTGCAGAGACAATGTAAGGGCTACAACAGAGACCAGATTCAAAACCCTGACAATCACAGTCTGAAAGGAAAAAAAAAACTACACAAGTTGAACTCAAGTCCTGCACGGCATCTTTAAGCAGCTTCAACTCCTTCGCATTTGGGCAAAGAACTGGGACACTTCCTTAATTCTTCTCTGTACTGGGCAATTACCTCAAAATGTTGGGGGCAGCCAGAAGTCACATTTTAGTCCTCATAAATCAAAGGAAGAGGAATATCTTCTATGTTTAATGTTTCTATTGCAATATTTCTAAATATGTTAAAATCCCTTCTCGTCCCACAGGGTTTCTCTCTGCGGCTCTGCAAGTATCTCAAAACTTGCAAAAGAAGAAAACACTTCTTCCCCAAGGTGAGGAGGAGGGGGGAGGGTGCACCATATATATATAAGCGACTGATACAACTTGGACTTGGAAATCTCTCTTCAGTAGGCTTAATTTCCTTCCTCTGCCTGAGAAATGTATAATGTATAAAGCAATCCTGCCTGCCTCCTCCTCCAAGCCACATGAACTATCTCCTTGCATTGGCCAT
>JANIJG010002219.1:4254-18581 GCA_024611175.1 Megaceryle torquata | reverse complement strand
CTCTTTTTTTCTTTTTTTTTTTTTTTTTTTTTTGACACAGGAGGAAATCATCGCTCTTGCCACCCAGTCTAGCTACTTATGGGTAATGCATTGAATCTAACAAATTAGAGAGATAAAATACTCTTCCATGTTGTTTTTTTTAAAGCTATCATCAGTGGAATACTATAAAGACACAGTTCCAGAGGGTATATATACTACGTCAGCTTTTGTTGTCCATCCCTCACAGTCATAGTATTACTTTCCTCGCAAGAGAGGTTTCACAAATTTACACAGATGTTTGTATTCTGGAAAAGACAATAAAGAAGCAATATGAACATCTGGAATTCCATATAATGATTTATATAGATGGTCACTATAATTTTATTCTTCCAATTGTGTAGCAGGTTACCTGTCCTTTGAAAGAAGAAATTTTGGTTTTAATTTTATTTTTATTACAAGTGCCATTCCTTGTAGAAATAATGTGGTAAGGAAGCTGAATGGAACTTTTGTATTCCCCATGTGGTTTCCATACATAGTGGTATTATTAGAAAGCATGTTTTAGAATATTATTACTGCTAGGCTCAGCAGATCTTTTACTAATGCTTGATTTTGTTTAGCTATTCAGCATCTAGAATATATGAGAGATCTTCAATACCCTTTACTAAATTTAGCATTCAGGAGGAATAATAATGGCTAATAGATTGACACTAATGGGAATAAATCCTTAAATTATTTATCTGTAGAGGATCTCACTGAAAAAAAACTGAGGAAAGACTTCACAGGTTTCTGAAGAGTGAAAAGGACTTTTTTTTTTTTTCTGGTAATTTTGTTTCAAATGTCTAACTGGATGACCACACAGCTTTTACGATAGTCAGGAATCCAGGTATTCCTTTTGCTCATCAGTTGTCCAGTTATTGGTCATCAAAAGAAAGCACCCTTGGAAGCTTAGTAACAGCAGTTATAGTGATGGCAAAGAGAAAAAAAACAAGTACCCAACATATGTAAAGCACATTAGAGAAAGTAAATCTGTATGTAACACAGCCTTCCAGACCAGTGGAGAAAAATCAAACTGTAAAATGTGTAAACATACATAAATGACTACAAACATCCTAACGTGGAGAATGAAACTATCAGTCTCAACCACTTACTCTGCCAGGTGAATGACTCAGGATGCCAATGACTGTCTGCAATGGCTGTTATACTGGGTTGAGTGAAGCTGAGAATCTTAATTGGATAAGTTTATTAATAGAAAAATTGGTACTAAAAAGTTTATGTGTATTTCTGTTTAACTATATAACAAGAAATATTTGTATTGCTAGCAGTAAGATAATAATTCCCTGACAGGTGGTTAAGGCCTTAATTAGACTAACAATATCTTCTTGACTTGAACTTGACAGGTACAAGTTCAAGCAACCTCAGCTACAACTTGGATACAAGAAAGTAACACACAGTGCAAACTAGTCATTTTTATGTTAGATTTAAATGTACATACACTAGTTTCATACAAGAGTTTTCTTGGACAGCTATATTTGATATTTGTCTTGTGCTGTAATAAGGTCTTTATAGATGGGTGGTCACAGGCTTAGGTTGTCCAGAAAGTTTGTTAAGTCTCCATTTTTGAATGATACTCAAAACTCAACTGGATACAGATCTGAGCAAGCTGATCTATGTAATCCTGCTCTGAGTAGGGGTTTGAACAAGCTCATATCCAGAGGTGCCTTTTAACCATAATGATTCTTTGTTTCTGTGAAAAGCAAATGTCTGCATTTAAAATAGTTCCATAAAGTTAATGATTGGATTTATTTGTCTGGATTTTTTCTTAACAAAATAGTATATTATATTCAAAATTACTAAAGAATACCTGATAAAGAAAGAAATTCTATTCAAATAGCATTTCAAAATGGTAATTAATATTCTAAGGATGTACTGGCTATGACAAGAAACCTGAACCTCGTGTATTTTTATTAGAAAGAAATCTTTGCAAGTAGAAAGTAGACTTGCATTGCAACTCACTGCTAATGAATTATACTTTCAGATGCTTAGTTGCTTTCTCCCCTTTATCACAGTAACCTCTAGCAGCTACCAGTGAATGTAGTTTCTTGTCTCTTTCCATCATGGCATATCATGATTTGACTCTTGATGTGAATCACGTGCTCTTAAAGAGCCCCTTTCTAAGTTTTTGCATGACTATGTACCCTGTATCGTTAGATAGTAGAATATATTCATTTTCTTAGATTGGGAATTGTTGCCTATTTTGCTTGCATAATGTAAACATGTAGAATGGATATCAAATTTGCATACCTACTTCCATTTCTTTATTTTCTCTTGAATCTATTGTTCTCATTTTTGTCTACTTAATGGTCATACGAATTAATCTCTATGAATTGTGAAATCCTTTTGGATTCTTGCAGAAAGAGGAAATACATATCATTGCTTCTTTCAGGTAATGGGTTTCCTTTTTAGGTTATCCACTCTTAGGGAAAACTGGATTGTCCACATGAATTATTATATATCTCAAATGAAGTTCTTGTAATATTTTTCTAATTTTATTCTGTGCTCTTTCATAGATTTGCAGCATTTGCAACTCTCTTTGTTATGTTGTCAAATTTACTATAGTCAGTGTTATATTAAAACTTTATTTTCCTTAACTGCTTATTCTATATTAAAATAGTAGTACCTCACTTAAGATTTAGTACAATCACTAAGCAGAATGTTGAACCATCTTATTTAATTTTAACAGATAAAATCAAACACATATGTTTTAGCATCATCACAGCTTGAACATATAATTGTCCAATCTAAACCAGCCAAGCTGAAAAATATACCTTGAAGCTGAGTATCAAGCACTTCCTTATTGTCCATTAATTTGAAAGTTTTCTTTGAAGATTAATATTTATTAAAAAACAAAGAGGATTTTCCTACAGATTTCGGTCTACTTCAAATTGAAATTTATTGAAGTCAGGGTTTTTTTATTTTGTTTACATCTTATTTTTATTAAATCTATTAATGTGTGAATAAATTGTCATATATTGTAGAGTCCTGGTTGGTTGTTCAAAAATTCAGTAGTCTTCTTTGAGGTGCTTGTGTATCTTTAAAAAAACCCAAACAAATAAAACAAACAAACAAGCAAATGAAAAACCTTCTATCTTCTATATATATTTGCTTTGATTTTTTACTTGTGTAGGTGTCATTCTGACTTTGAAAGTGGAGTACTTGCTGAATGAATGATTGGTGATGCAGTTTGCTGCACAGGGTTCCAACCCCGAGCAGCTTGGTCTGACAGCAGTTAAATCCCTAGACTGCCTCATTTAGAAGATCAATGTTAATGATAAAAATATTGAGTTGTTCAAATACTTACTGTCCCTTATTGATACTTATTTTTCACAGGCTGACAATGCTTAGATCAACTACATTGCTGGTTTTCTATGGGCTACTCATATCTTACTCTCTCTTAGGTAACCAAGAGTGACTATCACTTACTCCCAGAAGATAATTTGCAGAGAAATTAATTTGATTTTGTAGTTCTGTTCATCTTCTGAAGGAGAAAATGATCAAGTCTTATTTTCATTGGAATTCATCTCAGGTCTTCAGTTTGGGTCTTGAGATAGCTGAATCCTGGTAAGATAATGTTTTGCCTCATAGCATAGAAAAATATTTGTCTATATGATATATCCAGGTATGACAGAAACAAACACACTCCAGATTTTACTTTTGAAACTGAATAACAAATATCTTGATATATGCCTCATCACACATATGTACAAGTTAGAAAAGAGTAATACTAAAAGAGGGACTAACTTGTCACCTTCTAAAATGAAAAATGTAATTAAAGAAACATGAAAACTTTCTCCTGGGTATATGTTCTTCCAGCTTGATTTACCTCTGGAGATGAAAGCTTCCAAAGGTCTTATTTCCAAAGCTGTACTATCTTCCAGAAAGTCCCCTTAGATAAATTAAAGATAAATAAGCTGAACTGCTGTAGATTTATAGCTTAATCATTACTTTTTTAATAGTCTTAGATGTAATATGCATTTCACATAATATGCAGAATAGTAAATACCAATTATTTTGAGTCTACAATAAGACTGCAGGAAGTAAATTAGCATATAGCATAATCTATAAATATTGCAGACAGTTTAAATCTATTTTTAGCATTAGTTTGGTCAAATGAAAGCTAGATGAACAAGGATTAACAAAAGTGTGAGTAAGAGATGAGTCTGGGCTTTTCAGATGCAAAAGGTTAGGGGAAAATGTTCAATGCCAGGTTACTAGAAAATATTTACCTAATTTATATTAACATAAGAATATTAGCTAAAATGACAGGACATGGATCTGACATCCTGAGAAAGAATTTTTCTTTCTTGGATTTTTCATTCAGAGTTCCCATTTGTATACACCCAAGTCCTTCTTTAAATTTATTTGTTGAAGTTGCAAGAATGAAAGGTTCTGTGTCCTGACAGGTGATTTTTCTAATAATGTTTCTGTGAATTAAATTTTATCCTTGATTTAAAATTAATATTCACTTCTGATTTTTAATATTTTTAAACTTTCTATTCCTTAAGCTTATAATTATAATTTGCATACATTTCATTTTGCTGTAGTACTTGTTTGCTATGTTGTATCTATATTAAGCTATTATTCATCTACTCTTTGTACTGTATAATTAAATTGTTAAATACATTGTTTCTTACCAGAAAAGCCTTGGTGCAGGTTCCTTACATTGCTGCTATTTATTAAGTAATATTTAGGGCTCAAGATATACCTCCACTTTTATAAAAGAATCTTCTCTGTATTATAAATGAGAAGATATAGGAGGACTTCAGGAGAAACCAATCATTTCAGTTCAACTTTGAATGTAAATAAATAATTGCACAGTCCTCCAAAAATTACCTGAGCTATCCAAACACACATAAATTTGAAAAAAACAAGAGAAGTTTAAACTTCTCATTTTTTCCTGTATTTCAATCTTATTTCTCCCTCAGACCATATTTACATTCATGTATTTCTGCACAATTAACTACTATCTGTAATAAAGATCCTTTTAATTATCTGATACTCCCAGTATCTGACTCCACTACGCTAGGCCTGATTTGGCATGGGAACTCTAAATTTTCCCTGACGGATAGCTTTGCTTTATATTCTCACCATTTGAAAATTTCTTCTTTTGAGTTTTGAAGTCCAGTTATTATACCCCAGGATTTGCTGATTTGTAAACAATCAGAGGTGGAGATTTGCTAATTCCTAAAGTTAACTCACATAATTTTCTGAACTGTTTTAACAAGTGTGTCAGTAGTATCTGAAGAATGGTCTAGAAAAATGGTGTCACACTTGTGGATAGACAGCCATAAGTTTGATATATTTGTGTATTGAGTTGACTGAGTGCAAAGCAATTTAGATCTGAAAGCCTCAATCACAATGAATGAAAGGATAACATAGTGACCATGCTTAATATTTGGTATTTAAGTTGATATAATTGGGTTTTATACCTTCCAGGCTGTGGTAGGTTAAACATGGCTCATGGATGGTGCCCATCTAGCTGATCTCTCACTTCCTCTCCTCAGCAACATGGGAAGAAAATAAGATGACAAAGATTGTGAGTCTCCACAGCATGATAGCTCAAAATTACCACCATGGGCAAAACAGACTCCAATTGAGAAAGCTGATTTCAATTTATTTCCAATTCAAAAAGGAGGAATGTTGATAAGCAAGAACAAAAATAAAAGCACCTTACCCTCCACCCCTTTTTCTTCTCAGTCACAGCTTCACTCCTTCATTTGTCTCCCTCAGGTGCATGGGAGCTTGGCAAATAGGGGTTGCAGTCAGTCCATAAGGCCTCATCACTTCTTCCTTCTCACACTCTTCCCCTGTTACAGCATGGAGTCCTTCCTGTAGGACAATCCTCCATGAACCGCTTCAACATGATTCCTTTTCAAGGGCTGCAGTTCTTCAAGAACTTCTCCATTATGGGTCTTCTCTATAAGGTACAGCCCTTCAGGAACAAACTACTCCAGTTTGGGTCCCCAATGCCAGCAAGCCTGCTCCTGCATGAGGTTTTCACGGATTACAGTTTTCTTCAAAGTACATCCATCTGCTGTGGTGTGGAGTCCTCCATCAGCTACAGTGTGGATATCTCCTCTAGTGTGTCACTCCATGGGCTGCAGGGGTAGCACTGGCCAGTGGAGGGTTCATTTTGGAGCCAGATGAAAATATCACTGTCCAACATGGGGGCAGCCCTGGCCTCTTCTCACAGAGGCTATCCCTGCTACCAAAACCTTGCCATGTATATCCAATACACAGTTCACTGTGCAGATAATATGGATATAGGTGTACATATAGATTATATAAATGAGAAAGATGTAGATGAAGATCCTGGGCTCTTATGCAAGTTTTCATGTTAGTCTCCTGAGGTCAAAACCCTCATCTCATTCAGTGCAAGGATCCAGAGGCAATGAAACAGAGATACTAGTTTGGATTACCTTTTTTTTTTTACAGTGTCACAGATTGGAAAGGGAGTCTAAGAAAGCTATTCTCACTGTTGTCTTTGTAAGAATCTTGACTTGTAACTTTTAACTATCTCACATACAACTGCAAGCAAACTTTACTTCAATTTATTTCTTTGCTTATTATCAAACCCAAACTACATTTTCTTATTTAATCCATATTCACAAATTAAGTCATTAAATGTTTTGTTTTCCCAAGATTTTATGTGTCAATTAAGCTTAACTTTTACTTCACTTCCTGTTTTACATAAATTAGGGAATTTGACTCTGCCAAATATAGATATGCTAAACAAACTTGCAGTTACTTTTTATCTTAATTTTAATTCAACAAATACTATGTGTAAAAATATTTAGATAATTTGCAGATTAATTGGGGAGTAAGTATGTTTACAACTTTGCAGCAAACAGACAGTCATTTTATTGAAATTACTTTAGAACAAATCAGAATTATTGCTTAGCAACACTTACCAGAAGGTTATTGTGATGTTGAATTATTCTTATTGAAAGAATAACAAGGGGATGATGCCTGGATACTGAAGTTTGTTTTTCCCAAACAAGGATTTTAAGACTTGCAATTACATCTTTGCATGATGCATTCAAAGAATTAAGATCTCTTTAGATACCTGAAAATTAAGATAGGATTTTGACAGGTACTTCCAAAAAATCACTGTTTAAGTGCTTATTGAAATCAGAATTTTAAATGAACCTAACTCTATTTATTATATATCAAAGTTAATTTTATTTTCTTATTAAATAAAATAATAGACTGGTCTTTCAAAGATATTTAATAAATCAGCATATATTTAATCCAAACAATCTAAAGAATTATAGTATGGAGACATAAACTCCACTTATTTTAAAGTACTTCCTCTTCTTTGCAAGCACAAAATACTAAACATTTCATCCTTATGGAATAATTTCTTAAATGCCTTATTAACTACTGGCTTTGTTAAGGTCATGTCCCCCCATTTCCTCTCTTAAGCTGTTTCTTTGATTCATGTTCACCACATAATCATACATAATCATATTATCCTTGCCTTTGAATCCTTAATGTTTTGGCCCCTGCCCTGCCTGTTAGATCATCTTGCATTGTTAGCCACTTCCTTTTTTTCCAGCAATTCATCCCAGCCTTCAGCATCCTCTCACTGATCTATTTTTCCCTAAAACATTCTTGCTTTTCACATTCAGGAAAAGACCTCTCTCTCAGTATCTTCAAACCTGTAGCCTCTAAATCTCTACAGTCTGGTTCTTGCTATGCTAATAGCAATTTACAGTCTTTAAAATTGTACTGTATTTGCCTTAGAGTTTCTTCCTTCAGGTTTCCAAAGTTCTCCTTAAGTCATTTGTCATAAGTTTCGTCCATTCTTTTGTCATTTGCTCTGTCTTTCTATTTGATCTTCCTAGGTCATCTAAGATCATTAAACTACATGATATATGCTACTCAATCTACAGTTTGGACTTGAGATCTGGTTATCGTTATTTACATTGTCATTGCCCTGTAGCAAGTTGTTTGATCGCCTGTTTACTTAATTTCTCACTCTGATTCATTGTTTTCAGAAATAAAAGTAATAGTCTTTCCTGGACCTTTATTTTGTCTTTAGCTTTTAAGTCAAAGTTAAAGAAACAACCTTTCTCTGACTGCTTTTGCGTGCTGCTTGGCAAAATGGATCTTGAGTCTTAATCATCAATCAGCAAATACTTAACTGTTAGGTCATGCTATAAAGAAATCCTGTAGACTTTTTAAGAAAAGGAGCCTTTACCTTACTACAAAATTCAGCAACGTCTAAAGAAACCAGACTGCAGTAGGGATCTGTAGTATCTGTAGTTCTTTAGCCTTTCTAAACTTGATGAGTATCACACTGATTTTTGTTCTCAGTAATTCTTAGAATAAAACCTCTTTTATATTGTCATCTTACAGGAAAGATAATCTGTTATATAATTGTTTATTCCATAAAGAAAGAAGAAACATCCAGGATAGTGAGTAGGCAGCCTCATTCAAAATCCACTGAAATGAATGGTAATATTCCGTTAACTTCAATTTTAGGTCAAGATAATTAAAAGAGAGAGAAAGGGTCCTAAATCCTCTGGAAAGAAAACAGAAATCCAGAGCTTATTTAACTTTGTTCATCATGGCAAAAATGGATTAACTGTAGCAAAAAGTTAGAAGACCAAACATAATTTCTGAGATATATAAATATCATTAATCACGGTTATTATGTTAATGTCTAGGGACTATCCAGGTGCATGACCTCATTGTTCTAGGTATTGTAAAAACATAGCCAAATAACCTGTGTTTGTGTACTAATTTAGACTGGCCTTAGCCATCACCTGCAACCCCCTTAAGGCAGCCAATTTGAGGCTCTTGAACCTTCTGTTCCCTACAATAGGGAACTGAGATACAAAATGTTTTTTTTTTTTCTTTTTTCAAGTTTTCAACTCCCTTTTTTACCTTAAACCTTTTTGTTTCAGGTTTTCTGGTTTTTATAGCTACTTCTTGAGGTAGATTTTTTCCCTAAACCCACTGCTTTTTTGTGCCCATTATATTTTAAGAGTGTCAGCTTCATTAAGAAAGATGGATTTCTGTACATGAAGGGTGCTTGAGTCCAGCTTTTAATAATGGAACTATGCTTCTAAACAACTGATCACTGTTACAGCTTTTCTTCAACCCCTGACTGACACCTCCGGCTAATTTCTGAGCATAGTGCATGACTGGCAGGTCTGTGATTCAGAGATATAAAGTCTCACCATCCCAGTACTCTCTATCAGCCAACTCTGTGGATATGTTGTATTTAAATAAAGGGAGATTACTAGACCAAGCAAGAGAATGTCATCTCTTGCTTCTACACTGCACAGCCAGTCTGTGCAACAGAATAGACATGAAATCTAGCTCCCAGTGGCACTCATTGTGATAGGAACTGTGACACCTGGCCACCCTAGCATGTAATATCTCATTACTCTTTGTGACTGTAACTGCTGGACAACATAAGTCTTCAGCAGTTTCTGAGATAGACAGCAGATGCTGTGACCCACTACTCACTACCGTTCATTGGGGGCTGCTGAGCTCCAATAGGCTGTGACAGCTACCAGATAATCAGTCATCAATTGTTTTTTGCCTTTTTTATGGAAAATGGCTTTTTTCAGCCTTCCTCTAAAGTCTTTTTTTTCCAAACTACTAGCCTGATGAACTCCCACAGAATCAGTTACAGGACCAAAATTACCTAGTTCATACCTAATGTAGAATTTAAGTACTGGATAAGAAAGGTCTTTGCTACATATCCTTTTACAAAAAATGATTTGTGCAACATGTGCAACACCCTTGGTCTTTTGTTTCTATGTGTCACAAGAATGAAAGAAAAAAACATTTATATCTCACTAGAAAAATACAACAATAAATAAATAAACAAACAAAACCAACAACAACAAAATCCCTAAACTGACATCACCCTGTAATTTTAGCTAGTGAGTCAAAACTTGTTTTGAATGTTGCAGAGGAGTGAATGGTGAAGATCTCTTACTGCAGAGGGAATGCTAGGAATTGCATAAGGTTTTCTGTCTACCTTGTGCATGGGGAAGACTGAAATAGTGCTTTATCAAGGTGCTTTTTAATGTATGTTTTTAATCTTAGCATTAATTTTAAAGATTTTTTTTCATAAGAGTTTGCTCAGTGAAAGTCCCAAGAGCAAAGTTTTACTTTCCTCTTGCCTCCTTCAGAAGAACTACACTTGGCTCATGTTATTTTAAAATACATAACAGAACTGCACAGCATAACCAAAACTATCTTAGAAAAGGATCTACTGTTTGGGGTCAACCTCACGGTGCTTTTCTTTTAGTAATTCATACATTTTTACAACAGGCAGTTGTTTGTGGAGTCTGTTTAATTACCAGCGAGACTAACATTCCTTAAAGCTATTCCATTTCTTTTGTCTCTTATTTTTGTGTTGCTACTATTGCACCTTAGCTGCAACTGCTATTCTGCTGTGATTATTATCACTAGGTAAAATATGACAATACTAAGTATTTTTTTGTGTAGTCAAGGAGGTAGAATAAAGACATGCTTACAAAGGAATGCAATGTAATAACTTAAAATTAACTAACTTGGAAAGTTTGTTTACTTTTTATGATCTGAAAAGACTAAGCCCAAGGCACACATATTTAATTTATAAAATCCATTGTGGTAGAAAGACATTCAACATTATTTCTCTCCTGACACCAAGTAATCTCCAGGTGTTCAACTCCCTTAAAACTACAACTGCAAGGTTGCCTGTGTACTATGTGCCCTGGGCTTGGAAATATCAGAGTAAATTTGGCATCCTGTAGAGTTGAGCTAGCATATCAACTTACCTGTAAAATTTTATTTGTTAATTTTGCCTGACTTGTCTTTGCTCAATTGCTTCCCACACTTGTAGCCTTCTCTTCAGTTCTCCAAAGCTGACATATTTATCCATGGCTTTTTTTCACTATATATTTTTATCGCAGGGTGGGGAGGGTTGTCATTTAGGAATTGGTTCCTGGTTTCTAATATTCTTAAAAGGCAAGAATGATAAATGTTATGGAGATGTTATTGTGTGTTTTCTGCCTACATATAGGGAAGAGAATGCCAAGAATAGCTTCCCATCCCACAGAGTTATCTCTTATGTATTTGGTGTACATTGATGTACAACAAAGATTTGATCTGTTGCCCTTTGTCAGTGGATATAGAACTGCACAGAAAGTTTAGCAGCTCAGTGGTTAAGGTATCAAATAAAGATGCTCTGGTTGGACACATCAGAAATACAGGTTCAGACTGAAGCTCTGTTAAGTTCCAAATAAAATGAAAATAAAATCACATTCCTTCCCAGTAAAATAAACAGTCTGTTCATCTGTAGCCTAATGATCCTGTTTAGTGAGGTGTTAAGAACTCTCAAATATAACTAGTACCTTTTACTGGTTAGCTCATGAGATTGACATGGCTAAAGCATGGCTAAAGTATGCCAGCATCTGTGACCAGTAGTATACCATTGATATTTTCAGCATCATGTTATCTGCTGCATTTGATTTTGAACTAATGAGGTGTCACTCATATCAGCAGCTGACTGCTAACCAGGACTGCAGAATTAGGTCTAGAAGGAACTAGGTCATTTTGCCATGCAAATGCTCACTTAACAAGTGGCCAGACAGCAACAATGAGAAAGACCATACAAAACTAATCTATGGTTGGATAGTGACACTGGGATTAGAGGAAAAACTTACAAAAGTTGTTTAAATCATTGGTTCCTTCACGCTCCTATGACAACTCCAAACTGAGCAATACAGCTTTGAAGGGACTCATGACTTGTGAATGGAATTTCAGAGGACAGACAAGTATCAAGTACAAACTCATTCATAGAAAGCTTCTACCCTGGTAGTATGCGTAACCACATTTGGGAAATAGGACTCCAAACTGGACATATTTGGCAAGGGTTATGAAATATTTGCAAGGAAACCAGGTGCATGAAATATTTGCAAGGAAACCAGGTGCATCTTGTATTATAAAAGTGTAATGAACTGCAACAAGTGAAGGGAACTTGGACCAGTCAGAAAGATCATTCTCCTTACTAAGGAAGCTACAGAGCAAATAAGCTATATGATAACTAAAAGAGGGACTGATAGCCAACTTTCATCTATAAAAGGAAGAAGGACCCCAGAGTTCACCCAGAGGACAGTGACAGGTGATCACCAGTGGGTCCTGAGAGACTCTCTGAAACCCCTCAGAGACTCTACTCTCATGGGTAATGACTGTATATATAATTAGTTCCAGGAAACAGAATTAATATGTGTGATCATTCTAGGAAATTTAATACATATGTAACAGGGTAATATAAACTTCAGCTGGTGTGATATATGGTATGCACATTAGGTGGAGTGATCCCCCATGCTTTCAGCACTGCAATAAAGAAATGCCTGCTTCTTAATGCTATCTCAAATTCATAATTGTCGTTAAGAGGATTCTTTCCAATTTTGGTAACAGTTACATGATGCAATGGAAATAGGCAGAGAGAAACATCTGGGTTTGGGATTCTTTCAAGTGAGTTTGTGTCCACACTAAAATGTTGGGATGCACAAGCTTTTTTTTTTTTCTTAAGACCACTATTAATCCCCATTTTGTAATGAGTTGTGCTTGAAGTAGAATTGTTTGAATTAAGATGTATTCATTGATGGCCCTTCATCACATCTCTGGCCTTTAAAGATGCTGAGTCCTGGAGACAATTTTATGTAAATGTTTTTCCTTTCTAGAGAATCCTAAATTTAAATTGGAGGGGAGGCAATATTATGTAATGGCAACTTTATGAAACCAAAGTTATTTTTGCATTGTAACAGCTAGGTATGCTTCTATCCTTTCAGCCAGCATTAGTTAGAGGAATGAAAGACTTGATATGTGCAAAGATTTTCCCAAGAAAAACATGCACACATATAACAAAATCAAAACACCAAAATATTTATATAACTAATTGGGTTTTTTTTTTTAAATCATTACTAACCATATCTTAATTTCCTCCTTTAAACACACTCTGTTTTGCTTCTTTGCCTTTTTATAAATAATTTTGAAGTAGGTCTATGCAGGAGTAAAGTAAGGTTGTATTTGTCTGTATATGCCTACCAGCAACAGGAAATTATTTAGTTTAACTGACCTGCTAATTATCTGGAAAAATTTAACTTCTGCATTTGAAATACAAATTCCCCAAAGTAATCTTCTGGCATTATAGGCCAATTATAGTCTCATTAGAATTTGTCATCAGTCTCATAAAATTAAGGTGAAAAAAGTAAAATACAAAGTAAGTGGTAAAACCAGACAAGTTTCTCAGCCAAGTGTTGGATTTTCTCTGTCAAATTATTAATAATTCTCTGACTTCTCCTTCCCTTCCTTCCTGTCTTTCGCTTTAGTAAACCTGATAACTGGTGATTATTTCTCTGGGAAGTCTAGTGATGAGAGAAATTAGTAACAAAATCACCTAGATCTCATGTACTAGCAGCAAAGTTAATATTATGTAATTGCCATTACTGTCAACAGAACTGCTAAAAACTTTTCTAAAGTTTCTGATAAAAAATTGAGAACTTTCCGGTATATTTACAACTGTGAGGAAGAGGTGATAAAGTAAGGCTTTGGTAAAAAATAGAGACTATAAAGAGCTATACAGCACAAACAGAAGTTTAGCTTAATAGTAGTATTTTTAGATCAGTTTTTATTTTACTTTAATTGTTTTGTCATTTTGCAGCAATAATGGGCTTGTTTGGGAGTACCTGTACCTTGGGCTTGGGAAGTACCTTAGGAAGTACTTTGCTTAAGCCAAATGACCAGTAGACAGTGTCTGGTAGGAATGATGTTTCAGTTCTTCTGACACAGTAGAACGTAAGATTCCTTTTTGTATCTAAGCAATAGCTCAGTGGTTTTGAATTTAGAAATTCAGATTCTTATAAAATGATACTTTGCAAATACCAAAATTTGAATTACTTTAAAACTGCAGAGCTTTGTGCTAGCTTCAGCATTTTCATTAATCAAGAATATTTTACAGTGTACTAAACAGGAAGATAGGTTATGAAACAGTATGACACCTAGAATCATATAGAAAAGAAATTAAATTTCTATATATTTTGTTTTGTAATGTAGTTTGGTCCACCAAGTCAATTTTTATGAGTTGGTTTGATCAGGTTGTTGTTTTCTGGTTAGTTTTGTTTGTTTGTTTTTCTTTTTGGTTTGGTTTGGTTTGGTTGGTTTTGGTTCTTATATTGTTATTATTTTTTTACTCCTCACTTCACCACCCCCCCGCCCCCCCCCCTCCCCATTCCTTTTACCTCACTATATCCACAGTAGTGTTAAATGTTTAGCTTGTG